>RJWH01005960.1:0-64219 GCA_004363575.1 Solenodon paradoxus
GGAGGAGGAGGAGCAGGAGGAGGAGGAGGAGGAAGCAGGTGGGAATGAAGGCAAGTAACAGGCAGGCAAGAAGTAAGAGGGGGGAGGAAAAGCATTTTCATTATTTAGTTGCTCACTTTGGTTGTCCCCCCGCAGCCCCAAGTCTTGAACCCAGATTCTTGGGCTTTCCGTGGACTAGCCGGAGCTGTAGACTTAACGCCTGAGCCACCAGAGTGCCAGGAGTTCATGTTAGAATTCTGCCTACTGTGCCCCCCTCAAAGCCCCTTCTCCAAGCTCTCCTCCCGATTCACGGAGCCAGGCCACAGGAGGCCATCCCTCCCCGAGTCAGCCTCATATCCCCGGGCCTCCCCGGCCCCAGCCTGGTGGACTGTGCCCCCAAAACCACTGGGCAGCCTGGCAGGACTGGCTCAGAGCCTCCCCACAGGGCAACGGAGGTGGAGACACACACAGAGGTCTGACACGCTCTGACTCCCTGTCGGAGCGCTTTCCCTCACACAACGTTGTTCTCCCTGGTCTCCCGTCTTTCTGTTCCCAGTCCCGGTCAGGGCTCCTGGCAGGCCTTGCCCAGCAGCAGTGCCTTCCTGCTCCCCGGGGGCTGAGGCAGGGCAAGCTGAGAACACCCCAAGCTGTGTGAGGAGAGAAGCCCAGGACTACGCCCAGCTTCTCCTAACAGTGACCCCGCCATGTGACTCCTCATGGTCTCCCTCCCCTTCACACCTAGCTCTGATGCTTCCCTGCTCAACCTCGGGCACCCTGCTCATGCTAGCTTCCATGGTTTCCACCGCTCTGACTCGTCCTGTGTTCTGTAAGTCTCTCTTTTAGGGCAGTATAGACAGTATGTAGGATTAGGTTCAGCGGAGCATTGAAACCCAAAATCACAGGGGGGAGGGTGGGTGAAATTAGGGGTTAGTTTCTGTCTCCCACTGTAATCTAGATGCTAGCCATCCAGGGCTGGTCTAAAGTTCTGTCCTGCCTGGTCCTCAAAAGGTTCACCTGTCTTCTATCGCAAGCTTCTGAGTTGCTGACCTCCAAGCCTAAGGTGGCTGCTCTGGCTCCAGCCATCAACTCCACAGTTCAGCCAACAGGAAAGAGGAGGGAAGGAGAAGGGGAGGAAAAGGGCATGAACTCCCTTCTACACCACTTCTCTGAGACCCCATAGCGATGTTAGTCACCCGGCCATAGTGAACTGCAAGAGATGCTGGAATACGTAGTGTTTATTCTAGATAGCCGTATATCATGAAAAAATGGGGCGGGGGACGGGTGGACGTGGGCATTTCTGGAAGCTTCCCTGTGTGTTTTGTGTTTGCAAACAAGGGATAGGCTATTTCTTGTGTATCAAATCCTTACACACCCTTCCCCTACCCTGGCCATGAGTCTGTCTCCACGGATGGTTTCATCAAACACATTCTCCATGCCTTCTTTCCCGTCCTCTATCACTCATTCATGCACTCGTTCGTCCATTCATTCATTTATTCATTTCTCAGCAACTCCTCTCCCCATGCCCTGCACCGCACTGAGTACATGGTCGGCATTCAGGGTGTAGAGAGAACACAGCCCCTGCACTTGAGCTGCTTACAAACTAGCAGGGAAAACTGCCAAGAAAGCAGCCTGTTGGTGTCCTCCTAGAGGAGCTACAAGAATATGCAGAGGTCGCCGTACAAACATCAGTGGTCCTAACCCACTTGGGCTTCCAACACGGTTTCCCAGGGAAGCTGACCTCCTTTCTCAGTCTTGAAAAACAAACTTCAGCAGGGAGCTACAGCGGCAGAAAGGACACTCCTGATTATGGAAACAAAGCTGTTCCCTGTCCGTGGTGCTGACCCCCAAGCCCGGCCCGGAGCCCCGCTGCAGGGCGGTCCAGCCAGTCCTCCTCCCCCACTTGTGGTGGACGCTCTGGTCGGGCAGGTGGGATGGCAGTGGTGTGGCACATAGGCACACCGTCATTTTGTAACGACCTTCCTGTCTCCCCTTTCAGTCTAGCTTGTCGGTCTGTGCCCATTAAATTCCTCATTAGCAAGCGTGATTTGGATGGGCTCATTAAGATGAGAGATGGCCCCGAGGTACAGCTGGTGGGCCGCGCTAGACTCCTGTCTCCCTACATGAGAATGGGACGCACCTCACTGTCCGTGAAACCCTCTCCAGGCTCCAGCAGGCCCCTGTGCCCTGCAGGGTGCAGGGCGGCTTCAGCGGAGGCCAGGCCACACTGCACGATGGAGAACGGCTGCTGATTCAGGGCCTGGGCTTCTGCCACCTCCTATGAAGCCAAGACACCCCAACGCGACTTTCAAAGTCCCTCCCTCATGGCTCACCCCTCCTGCCTCCCCGCGGAGCCCCTGCATTTAGGCTGTGACCAGACGTGCAGCCGGCTGAACTGGCGGGCACTAGCGCGTAGGTGACACAGTCTCAAGTTGACTCACCAGCTGGAGGCACTTACACCCCCGGAATCAGCAAAAGTTACAAATTATGAAATGTGGGGGGAGGGATCAGAAAGCCAGATTTTAAACATTTGCCAACGTACCTCTGTCTGAAGGTCCCAGAACATGTCACACGCTCACCTAGCTCATCTTCCCCGATCCCTCTGCCAGCGTCGCCCACTGTGGACGCATGCGCAAACGCGCACGCAGGCACTCACACGCACATGCACACACTGCCCTGCTGGTGAAACCAGCCTTTTTGAGGCCCCAGGAAGAGTCCAGGCCAATGCGGGCACCTTATGCCGTAGCCAGACTTCTTCTCTTCTTGCTTTTCTACCTCAGGGGTCATTTGGTCCCCAACAATGGAAACAATTCAAACCAGCCAGAGGAAAATGGGGACCCCTGCGGGAAGGCAGAGCCTCATAGCACCCACTCTGAGTCAAGAGGAAATCGTGCAAACAACTTTCTCTGAAGCCACTGCCTCTTCGCCTTCCGCCTACATGGCCCCATGTGGCATCTCCCCAAAGAGTGCCCCTGCCCCTAGCTGGCATGAAACCCCAAAACAATGAGCCTCAAAGTAAAGCATGTCTCTGCTCCTTACCTAACCCAGCATTGCACCCAGACTTGTCCAGTGATCTGAGGCCGTGGGGGGTGGGTCACAGGGTCCTGAGCTGAGGTCATGCATACATGAGGTGGGGCATTCGGACACTGTTCTTGGGACCTTCTCAGCAGAGCCATGGGCTGGCTCTGAGGAGGTGGTGGACAGAGCTGAGAACTGGCGCATCTCTCAGGCTGGAGCACAGAAAAGGTGTTTCCTCGTCCCCGATCCCCAGTCCTAGCCCCGAGGAGGTGCTTAATAAATACTTTAAATGAAAGGCCTCACCTCTGTTTCGGCCTGCTCTCCTACACTCCCTGGCCCACCCCAGCCTCTGGAGAGGCTTTGGGGAATTCGATGGCCAAACACCCCACGCCCAAGTGATGAGACAGCCCTATCCTCCCATTTCTTGCTGTGTGACCTTGGGCAAGTAGCTTAACCTCTCTGTGCCTCAGGGGCCTCTTTTGTAAAGTGGGGGTTGTAATCTTACCAAACTCAAGACTGTTAAGGGAGACAGGAGATGACTGTCTTGGGTACTGGGGGCATTGACACATAGTAGGCACTCGACACAGTGGGAGCTTTCATCCCCATTCTGCACTGATGCTACCAAGGTGCCCGTTGGTGCTCTCCCAGCCAGCTTCCCCTCCAGGTCAGAGGTGGCTCCAGCCAGCCACACACATCACCACGCTCCAGTCCCTCCCAGGCCCTGCCCTTGGAGGGTTAGATCCAAGCAGGGCCCTGCTGACAGTCAGGCAGCCCTCCTCTCCGTCCTCGCAGGAGGTCCGGCTGAAGACTTCATCTACTGTAATTAACAAGCCACCGCATCTGTCTTGCTCCATTAACAGCAGATCAGCCTGCCAGGCAAGGATGGGGGTTCTGAGCAGCAAAGTATGAAGAACTGAGCAGGGGCAGGGGCAGAAGCTGGCCAGAGTCCAGCCTCCCCCCACCTCCCCACACCTTCCTGGTCCCCAGCCCCTGACGCTCCTTCCAGAGGCCACAGGTGACCTCTGAGAACAGGGGTGACAGATCCCAGGGTATTGCCCTTGTCACCTCACCAAGTACTCCAATGAGCTGGGGGGTCAGGGGAAAGAGGTCATGGCTTTGAGGTCCCAATTGTGGGAGCAGCCCCCATCCCCACGAAACCCCCTCCCAGCCCAGGCAGGAGGCTGGTCGGGGCCACACTGTCTGCCTTCCTCTTCAAAGATGCCGTGATTCCCAGGACACAGGCACGGCTGAAGGAGACCCTTTGGGGAAGAGGCAGTGACAAAGCTTTCTCACCCTGGAGACCCTGCTACTGAGCCCCTACTTGCTCACGAGCAGGCTGGCCACTCCCCTGTCCCCCAGGATGGAGTCTGGAGTTGTACAGTGTTGCCTGGCTCACAGGTACCAGGGACAAAACAGGAGACAGGATAGGGGGCGGTGAGCTAGTCCCCATAACCTGTGGGGCTGTGGGGGAGCTGGGCTGTCTCCTCCAGCCCAGCCCCGGTCCCTCCACCGATTCCCTCCTGCCATTGTGCTGTGTCACCTCCCACCTTGGAGGCACTGCAGCTCTCTTGTAATTGCTTTTGGAAACTCGGTCACCAATTTAATTGGTGGAACTTGTCCTGGGTGACAATAGCACAGGGACGCAACCGCCGACCTGTTTCTCTGGGAGACACACTGGTGTGGCTGTGCGGACAGCAAGCGGGCTCACCGGTGTACCGGCCGGCTCACCTGAGTGCGGGAGGGGACTGAAGGACAGACAGAAGAGAGCCACCTGAGCCCCAGGGGACTTCTCTGCCTGGGGACCACAAAGGAGACAGTGACATGAGCACAGTGGGCCCGAAGGCACCCCGGGGTGAGGAGTGGACAGACAGGGTATCTCCCATGTCTGCCAACATCACAGTGGCACTCTGCTCCCGCCCCAAGGCTGACCACCAGGAGCCAGCAACTGGTGCCTGGCAGGGCAAGAGGAGGAGGGAAGGAGAGCTGGGCTCTCATCCCCACTCCCCCGGGAGGTCACAGGCCTGCGCCTTTCAGCCGAAGGTCTCAGCCATCTCAGGTGACACCCCTGTAGCCCTCAAGTCCTGCGGTAAGTCCCCTGGTTCATGCACCTGCCCCAACTTCAAACCAGCCCCCTTATTTAGCCAGCCCTCCAGCCGCCCATCAGGCTATGCCTGGTCCCTGTCCAGCCCTGGATGGAGGGGACAATGATGGGACAGGGCTGGGAGCCGAGGGATCTCTCCTGGAATCTGCACTGCCCCTCCACACCCTGACCTGGGGCCGCTGAGTGGGGCAGGTGAGGGGACAGGCAGGCAGCCTGCACTTAGCCCTACATGTGTCCTTCCTCTCTCCTCAGCCAGGGCTGGTCAGTTCTTGCGGGGACCGAGGGGCAGCCAGGCTCCCCCACAGGGTCACCACTGAGTGCTAGAAGGAGAGGCAGCACAGTCCCCAGGCCACTGATGACAAGAAGGACGCTGAGGTTGAGGGAAGCGGGAGGAGTAGACAGCACATACTCACAGGCCGGTGAGCCAGGAAGCAGACAGACAGCCAGCCAGGAGAGGCGGCTGGGCAAGCCAGGAGGGCTCCCCGTGAGGCTGACACAGTGAGGGGCAGGGCCAGAGCTCATGGGAGGGAGCAGTTCATAGGGAGCCCCCCACCATCCCCCAACCCAAAGACCACCACCCCACACCCCCCAGGCTGAGGCTGTGGCTCATTTCACCCACAGCCTCAGCGTCCACACACGAGGGCCCCCCCACTCTCCCCTCCCTCCAGGGACCCCCAGCAGCAGGGACCCAGACACAGGACACTCGGGCCTGTCAATCACCGCCCAGGATGCTTTCTGAGCCTCGTGATTTATGGGCTTTCATTTTCCCAGCTCCTCTGCCTCTTTCCTCCTTCCCCTCCGGTCTGTCAAGGTGTTTGTCTCCTACCCTGCAGCCCGCACCCCTCCCCAGTTTTTAATTTGAAGTATCTGTCTGGCACCTCCCAGGCTGGGCTGTGGCCTCCTGAAGGCATTAAGGTGCTGACAACTCTATCTATCTCCCCTCTTCGCTGCCTAATGCGAGAGGGGCCCCTGGCCCACACTTCAGAGGGTTCTACCCTTTTCCCTTCTCACGCTGCTGTCCCCTCACCGGGGCACATATTGATATACAGGACGAGTGTCCCATCTGCTCAAGATGGATGGTCTCTGCCCAGATATTATTTCCTTGCTGCCGGGGACGCCGTCTAATCCATCCTTTTTACGGTAGCAGCTTGGGCACTGGAGGCCGTTTCCGGAATGAAAAGGGTCCGTGGGGGGAAGCAGGGGAGCTGAGCAGTGTCATCTGTCAGCACTGGTGAGGCCCCCGTCTGAGAAACCCAGGCCAGTTTTTCAGGTGGGCCCTCGGCCACCCCCTCAAGGTCTGGGGAAGGGAGGGCGCTGGCCACCCCAGCTGCTGGCAGGTTTCTCCTCCCAAACCTTTGCCAACTCCTGCCCTGGACTCGCATTTGGTTCACTGTTGGGTCAGCTGCTGCATTCAGCACTTTCTGTTCCCTCGTCTTCTGGTTTCTCACTGGCCGGCTGCACACACCTCATGCAGACTGTGCACGTGGAGGGTGGGCACATGATGGAGGGACCGAGGAGCAGAGATGCTAGGGGACTCAGTGAGGAGGTTGTGAGCCCAAGACCGCCTGCCTCCAGGAACAGTTTCCTCCTGCCCTATCACACACCACCTCCTCTGAGAAGACCTCCTGGATGGTGCCACCCCATCTGGTTGCTCCTTCGTTCTAGCCCCTCTGGAACGGATTCCCTGTGAGGATTGACACGTCCTGGCTGGCTGTGCTGGGTGAATCAGCATTGCAGGGCTCCTTCTGGAGAGTGTCCCCGGGCCAGCCCGGCCCGGGTGTGGGTCAGCCCCTCACGGGCCCACAGGGAGAAGCATGGACTGCCTCGTCACTGCCTCCCCTGCTCTCTGAATCCTTGAGATGAAGACAGAGACACAAAAAGGATCTTAGTTCTGTGTCTTCTGCCTGCCCAGGGTCTGGGACAAAGCCACAGTGGGTCTGCCACCTCCGACTGAGCATAGTCCCTGTGCGTCCTGGAGCGGGGAGAACCACCAAGATGAACAACTAAACAAAATAAACAAAACTGCCTTCTCCTCTCTCTTCCTGCCTGCCTACCTCTCTTTCATTTCTCCTGTATCTTTCCTTAAAAAAAGAAAAGAAGAAGGGCTCGCCCTGGTGACCTAGCGGTCTAGCAAACCGTGGGAGCGGTCCCCCATATGTCCTAAGGTCTAAGGTCTTGGGTTCAAAACCTGGGTCCTGGGGAGGGGCGTGGGGGGCAACCAATGTGAGCAACTAAGTAAAAATATATATAAATGTGCTTCTTCCCCCCACTCTCTGCCTGACTGCCGGCCTGCTTGCCTTCATGCCCACCTGCACCTTTCCTTGAAAACAAGCTCTCTGGGCAGGGAGGCCATCCTGCAGGCCCTTAGAGGACGGGCTGGGCCCTCCCTCCGGCTCTGCCTCACCCCCTGGACCTGCCCTCCTCCCTCCTGTGGAGAGTGGGGCTGCCAGGGGTCCCGGTGACTCCCTGCCACCGCCCTGCCAGGCCTCCGAGACCCCTAGAATGTAGCAGAAAGGGCACGGGCACTGAACATCACAGAGGACAGCCAGCACGGATATGAGAACGCCCGTGGGCCCGGGGACTGACCACAGGGCCGACACTGTCAGAGTCCACAGCTCTCTTGGTCGTGTCCTCTAGTCCTGTGGATCTCAGCGAGAAGCGTTTGCTTCCAGGGGATATTTGCCATTTGTGGTGATAGGGACGTGTCTGTCACAGCCTCAAGGGCCTGGCACCGGGGGAGTGACCAGCACTTCCAAAGCCCCGCCATGTACACAATAGCTCCCCACCCTGCCCCAAAGCAGGGCACAGGGCCAGCAGGGTGCAGGGGAGCAAGCTTGCTCGGGCCTGACCTGCCTCTGCTGTGAGGACATTACTCCCTCCTTGGGGGCTGGAAGAGGGAGGCACCTGCCTTCCTCCTCTTGGGTTCCCCCAAAATGTCTTCACCCCACTCCCCACATTCCTCCTTTTTCCCTGGGTCCCTCCTCTTCCCAGGTAACCAAGCTCAGCCCAGTCTCCAGGTCCCCCAGCCGGCTGCTGAAAAGCTTTAAGTTTTAATAAACCTGGAGTTTAAAGGCTAGTCCTGCCCTGCCAGGCGGCAGCCAAAGGCATGGGCCTCTTGGGGGCCCCTTGGAGATCAGATGAGGTGGTAGATATGAAAGCATCCCACCAGGTATGAAATACCATAACAAAAATGACTAACAATTTATGTACCTGCTCGCAGCCAGAGATTTTAGAATTTCAGGCGGAAAGCGGCCGGTTCCTTGGCCTCCCCTTGGCAGGGGCGGCCTCGGCGCCCCTTGTGGCTGTGATGGGCACTACACCCAGGGCGGCTTGTCCCCAGGAAGGGGAATAACGCAGACTTTAATTTTGTTAATGATCCCACTGAGGCTTCACTGCAGCCTGGGAAGGGAGGTGGGAGAGGCAGAATGACTCCCACACACCTCGCCTCAGAGACAAGGAAGCAAAGGAGGTGATACTGGAACCCGGCCACAGGATCTGCCTAGGCAGGCGAGCCAAGCACACCTGGGCGGACCCACAGAGATGGGGGAAGTGGGAAAGGCAATTTGGGGTGCTGCTCCTCTATCCTGCCTGCTGGCCCTTATGGAGACCAAGCGCTCCCCACCAGAAGCCCCAGGAGGGCTCAGCTCCACCTGGTGCTCAGGACAAAAAGGTTTGGATGAAACCCAAGCCCCACCTACCTGCATCCTGACCACAGACCTGAGAGTGGGCCCAGACTGCGATTTCCCGGAGGTCTGAAAGGGCTTCTGAGTCGAAGAGTGACTCTGTCAGGGGGATGTCTGGCTCCCTGCGGGTAGCGAAGCCAGAATGGAGGTCCTAAGGGTCTCAGAGTCCCCACAAGGCCCCCTCGAGCACTCCTCCTGATAAACCCCTCTCACTGCTCAAGGTTGAGTTCTTAGGCCACCGTAGTATGGGCTGAATGTCTGTGCCTCTCAAAATTCATACTGAAGGCCTAACCCCTAAGACTATGGTACTTGGAGGTGGGCCTTGGGGAGGTTTAGCTGAGCTGTGAGGGTGGCCCGTGATGGGATTAGTATGTTTACAGGACGCTTATAAGACCAGCGCTCTTCTCTCCAGGTGTGCACAGCAGGAAGGCGGCCGTCTGCACGTCAGGAAGTGAGCCCTCCCCAGATAACACCTTGATCTTGGTCTCCAGCACCTGGTGGAGACTTCTCCCTCGGGGGGAGTTAGAGCCTGCCACTCTGGGCTTGCTCTTCACCTCACGGTGGGCCAGTGAGATCCTTCAGAGCAGGACCCACACTGTGGCTGTCCCCAGAGGCCAGCCTGTGGCCTGGCACAGAGTGGGAGTCCATTCAAGACTCACTGAGTGACTGGAAGCAACTGAAAAGAGGCTACTTACAGACTGAGAGGTCTTTCCGCCAGCCTCAGGTCACATCAGGTGCCATACAACCCCTCTGTGCCCGTGTGAGCAGGTGGTGCAAGATCTGGGGCCAGTCCTGGTCCTGCTTCCAATATGCTCGGAAAGCTAAAGAAGGCCCTAACTGGTAAGCCTTCAAGGGAGGTGGGGGCAATGTCAGATGGGGGCGGGCAAGGCTGTGCGTGCTGCCTGCTGCACCCACCAGGAGGACGGGCCCTGAGCCCAGCTGGCGGATGGGAGCAGGCAGAGAGGGCTGACTGCTTCCCGTAGAGCTAGACATGTCCCCCCACCCTGCTCAGCAGACAGTCCACCCTGTCCCTTGGACAATGACAGCAGCCCTTACCATTCCCATAATCATCCATCTTCAACATGCCAACCCACTCTCCACAGTGAACTACACCAGGCCAGCTGGGCCAAGTCCAAGGGCATCTGCTACAGGGCCCGCCCTGGCCCCTTAGAGTTTTCCATCTTTGTGTTTCATTATCTCCAGGGAAGCACATGTCCCTGGCAGCATCCAGGGCTCCGTGTCAGAGAGCCCCTTCGAATGGCCCCTGGGTTCACACAGGACACCGGGGCTCCTCTTCCTGGCAAGCACTGGGAGCATTCCCCGGGGTGCCTGGCAGCCCCTCGCCCTCTCCAGACCTGCAGTCGGGTTTGCAATTCATCCCCCTAGGGGAGATGGAGAAAATCTTCGATTATGGCATAAATCTGCCTTTGTGTTTGTTAGTACACATCTATGTTCTCTTAACTTATACAATTCCAGAGGGTGAACATCTGTGTCTCTGGGATGGCTGCCAAAGGGAGGGTGGCCCCCTCATCGCTGCCCTGTCAGTCCTGCAGCAGGGAGAGCGCCAGACATCCCTCAGCAGACTCTTGTGAATGCTTCCCATGTACCAGGCACTGCTTTACACCTAATCCCTCCCTCCCTCCACATCTCCACTGCTTCCTCCCTCCCTTCCTTCCCTCCCTCCCTCTCCATCCCTCCACTCATCCCTCAGACCATGAGTGATGGAAGATGTGGCATCCAGCTTATGAATCCTATGATGTCAGCACTGAGTACCTACTCCCTGACTCTGTGCACTGCATTTCAGGACTTACCAAGAGAACACCAAATCCCATTCTTGCCTTCAAAGAAAAGTTAGTAAGAATGTGTGACAAGTTTTGCACAGGTGACAGGGCTTAAGGGGATGAGTCCTGGGTCAGAGCTGAGCTCTGAAGGGCACACAGGACTTGGTCTCAGAGGGACAGTCCAGGCAATGCCCCTGGGGCACCCGGCATGTGTGCTGGGCAGAAACAGTGATGCTTGGGGCTGAGCTAAGGATGGAAAAGACTAGAAAGGCATCAACCTGCCATGGATGAGGGCTGGCAAAGTCCAGTGGGGATGTGGGGGATGTCTTTCTCGGGTCAGGGCCTAGGTGCCCATGACTTTGAAGCGGGCCCCCGCCTTCAGATCCAAAGCTAGATTCTCTGTAGTAATAAGCACAGGTAATTGCATTCTGTTGTGCAGTTATGAAATTGGAGGGCGGGGAGGAACAAACGTAATAAACATTTGCAGGGAGGTAAAAAATAAAAGAGGAGGATAAGAATCAAATCGAAAGCCAGAGGCTTCTCAGAGCCTCCCTGAGGAGACATTACATGGGCACTGAGAAAAATCCTAGCGGCATGAGGGGAAAGCAAACTGGCAGAGGGAACAGCTTCCTGAGGCAGCCCGGGAGTCTGCCCCGCCTGCGTGGTCCCGACACTTGCCCCACCTCCCTGTCCCCGTGGGTGAGCTGGTGGGTTACAGGTAACTGACTTAGCACCGGGGCTGCCAAAGTTAAATCTGGATAAATGTCAGCTGTCGGAAGTGTTAACTCGCACCAGTTCCTAGGGAAAAAGGGAAAAGCGCCATCAAGTGGAAAAATAAATCCCTAGACAGAGGCTCTCAAACATACACAGGAGCGTCCCTTGGATTGGATAAGAGTCTTTATGAAGATGCCCAGGGCACAGGACCGAAGAAAGCAGTCCATAATAAGAGTTAAGCCTATCTGAGATAACACCTAGCACAGCCAAGCTGTGGGTGGCGGGTGGCGACGAGGGGAAAGGAAAAGGGACCGGGAGAACAGGGAGGCGGCCCGACACTTTCTGAGAGATGCACTATTAATCTAGCTCAGAAGGGGGCAGAGATGCTGCGAGGGGAAGGACGAACGCCTATGCAATTTCTTGACCCTTTGCAGACACCGTACCCGGCTTCCTCCAAAGGGGCGGGTTTAACTGTCCGGAAGCGGAAGTCTCGTTCTTTTCCGCCTCCCTGCGTCTCACTGTTTGGTGTGTCTTTTGAGGTGCGCGGGGAGTCGGGGGCCTAATCCAGGGTCATCCACAGCCGGCGGGGATTTAGGGACCCCGGCCCTGGGTCGGGAGGTGCGGGGAGGAGGCTGGCGTGCGATGGGGCCGGTATTTCAGGGGTCGGAGGGGAGATGGGGCCGCCGTGGCTCGCGGCGCCTTCTTGACGGTGTGGTTTCTCGTCCCTGCAGGGGCCGGACGCGCGCACCTCGTAACCATGGTGAGGACGGGCGTCGCGCGGGGCTTTCGGGGGCCGGGCGGGCGGACCACGCGCTGCAAACGTGCGACTCACTGCCGTTGCGTTTGTCTCGCAGCCTCGCAAAATCGAGGAGATCAAGGACTTCCTGCTCACCGCCAGGCGGAAGGATGCCAAGTGTAGGTGCCGGCGGCCGCCCCGGGCTTGGCCGGCGGGCAGCGAGCGGGGGGCCGCCGCTCGGTGCACCCGGCGTGGGGGCTTGCGTGAACCCAGGCCGGATCCGGAATGCCCTCGCTGCGTTTTCTTTCCTAGGATGCGCCCAGGCCTGTTGCACCTCCATTTACAGCAGCTAAGAACGGAAAAGCGCCGCGGTGTCCGTTGGTTAGCTGCGTGGGTAGAGAGGCTCTTAGCCGCGGTGGCGTAGTGCGCTGCCCCGAAAAAGTCAAAGCGCTGCCGGCTGGAAGAACACAGATGAAACCAGAGGGGTTTCGTGGTGGTTCGGGTCGTGGGGCTTTTTGCTTTTTTTAAACGCGTCTTTTTCCCGCTCCGTCGAATCTTCGTGGTGGCTTCCTTTTCCATCTCACTGATTTGTCCTAAAGAGAAAGCCAGGCCCATCTGAAAGGAGGGCATGTTGGGCTGACAGTTGAGGGGCTAAGAGTCACCGCGAATGCTCCACCTGTGATTGGGTCGAGCCGTGGTGACCAGTTCAGGGACAGAAGGGCCCTGTTGGTCACTAGCACCTAAGCATCTGTCCCTTGGGCCTTGCTGCTCGCCCTGGCGGCTGCCTCTGGGTGCAGTTGCTGGGAATGGGTGCTGCTGTTTGCTTTACTCTTGTTCTAACCAGGAGACGTTCCTGTCGGTTTTGGGTTCAAACCAGAGAAGTTAGAGTCACTGGTTGGAACCCAGTGGGAAGCTGACACCACAGCATCTCCCTTTTGTTAAAGATGCTGTTCTCCCTGGGAGGGGTGGTGCAGGGTCAGAGCAGGCGGCCCTGAGACCTTCCTGCTTTGCGGAAGTGACAACAACTCCTTGGAATGGATTAAATTATAATTCGGCCTGGGAGGGTGAGTACAGGGTGGTCACCGTTTGCTGGGTAAAACAGTTTTGAATGTAAGTAAATCATGTATAATTTGCCCATTTTAAGTACACAGTAACTCCCCATTTTCTCCAGCCCCTGATAAGCATCATTCTGCTTTCTGCATCTAAGGAAGCCAGTCTTCTTCTTGGTGACTGAATCCATTTAACATGACAGTGTCTTCAAGGCCCACCCACCCTCGCACTGCCCGAAGTCCCTCCCTTTATAAGGCTGAAGGAGTAATTCACTGCAAGAGTAGACTAGTTTGTTAGGCCATCAAGGGGCATTGGGTGATTCCATCTCCGGGCTGTTAGGAGTAATCCTGCCATAAACATGGCACAAATGTCTCCTCTTGTCCTTGCTTTCTGATCTTTATGGTGTAAGTTCTTTTCCCCCAAAGTGGAGTTGCTATATCACACAATATACATCTATTAGAGATACCGTTGTCCTACCTTCGTGTTGTTGAGCTTTTATCCTGGAGGAGGCTACGGTCACTGTGGGGGGCATTGCTGTCCTTGAGCCGAAGGGGGATATTAGATACTGAGGTTATTTAAATGATGATCCACGTTTCTGGAATTCACCTGTGGGCCAAAGCAGCCAGTGCCTCGATCCCGCGCGGCTGGAGTTGTAGGGGGGTGAGGACAGGTTCATCGTGTACTGACAGCTGGCTTCAGACCATGTGCCCGCTCACATGCTGGGCCGCGGCGCTCGGAGCTGTGTTCAGTCCTTAGCCACCTCTCCTCTGTACTGCTGTAAGTTTCTGGGGGTCTGAGCTGGAAGCAGGTCTCCCAGCAGCCAGACGAGCTGCCTGACACGTGAAAACACGTTAACATTTAACCAGGTTGCTGGTAAGAAGTCAAGGCGTTGTGCTCCCGTGTTTGGGGTGCACTTGAACTCTGTGTCTGATCTGTAGTCCTAAAATAGGTTTTGGCAGCAGTAAAGAGCTCAGAACGTGAGTTTAGGAAAAACGGGATTAAGTCCCTCTCCCCCAGGTCAAGCATTAATAGGGAAATTGGAGGTTTCCGAGATGTTAAATACTGAGGTCATAGCCAGAGGGACCGTGCAGGGAAACAGGTGAACTGTGATGTCTGCTTCCTGTGAGAGAATTCATTTCTTCATTCTGGTCCCATAGCTGTCAAGATCAAGAAAAATAAGGATAATGTGAAGTTCAAGGTTCGATGCAGCCGATACCTGTATACCCTGGTCATCACGGACAAGGAGAAGGCAGAGAAACTGAAGCAGTCCCTGCCTCCAGGTCAGTGTCCCAGATGTGAGCGGTGCACGCGTCACTGTCACTCTTTCGTAGTCCTCAGATTTGGGAAAGTCTGTGCTAGGGTTTATTTAGAATGTGTACATGCTGTTGGTCACACACGAAGTGACGGGTTACAACCAGTGCAGTGGAGGCTTGGCTTCCCCTGCTCACCTTCCTGCTTTTCCGTGCAGAAGCGCAGCTGCTGAAATCTAGCTCCTTCCGTCCTTCCAGCCTGGCAAGGCAGGCAGGGTCGGTATCGATGGTGTCCATTGTCACAGTTTTGGAAACGGGTCAATAGACCATGAGCATAAAAGAAAGTGAAGCAGAGGGACTTACTGGTGGGAGGGTCAGAGGAGCGACGCAAGGCTGCCTCCTCATGAGTTAACTGCTGCTTAAGCCTTGGAAGAACTAGGTGGGACTTCTTGATGTATAAAGACAGGAAGAATGTTTCTGTTACCGAATACTGATTTAGTCATTTAAGCAGAGCCAGCCCGTGGGTTTAATTCCCGAGTCGGTGCTTCCTTGAGTGTAAGTACAGCGCAGGCGGCGATTCCAGTGTGATAACTCACTCTGTATCTTCCCTCCAGGTCTGGCCGTGAAGGAGCTGAAATGAACCCGGCTAGCTGATTTGGACTGTATTAAAACTTTAAAAATTCTTAAACTCTCCTTTGTCTTTGAGGGGTGGGAAGGAAAACGCTACTTCGTGGTGCCTTCTGGTGGGAGCAGGAATGGGGGGGTCCCAGTTGCTCCCTCCTTGCAGCCCTAGTCTTGGGCTGTGATCCCAACAGATGGTTGAAACCATCCTCTTTTGACCTGTTTGAAAATGGATGGAAACAGGCAGCTAGAAGAGCCAGGTCTGCACTCGGGGTTGAAAAGTCACAGGGAGAACGAGCTCCCTGACAATGAAAATGAGAGTTAAATGTTGGGCTAGCCTGGAAACAGCTGCGAGTTAAGCTCTCCTCTCCTCGGAGCCTGCTCGCACATCTGCAGGTTGAAGTGCTCTTGATGGGGAGGTGGCTGAGAGACTCGTCCAAGACACTTGGTGCCCTGAGGCAGATGAATGCCTGCCTGGAAAGAAGAGTTCACATCAGGGACTTGAAGGAGCCTTGCAGCTTAGTACTTAGCCTAGCAAACGGTCCGCATTTCAAGGACGGACAGGAAGGAGACCTGGGAACTGAAAGACTGATTTATAGAACACAGCTGACATGGGGTGGAGCCAGGGTTCCAGCCAGGGTGCATCGCCTCGGAGCCCAAATCCCAGCAGAAATCCCCAGGTTTCAGGTCGGGGATTAAATCCTAGTTCTACCCATTTGCATGATCTTGTGCAGAGGCTGCCAGTCTCAGGGGAGGGTGCCAGACATGCCCGCTGCATCTTGGTGGCAGTGGCCTGGCAGGATGAAAGCCCTGGGTGGGACAATCAAGATGGGCTTCAGTATGGTGGGTATCAGGCCGCCCAGGCAGGTCAGCAGGTCTCCCTGCGGCTGTCACAGTGGCACACACAGCCTGTGTGCACCCTGGTGTCTGGAAGGACCCCAACCCCTCGGAACAAATAGCAGGGTGCATGTAAAACTCCAGCAGAGCACATCCTGAAGCAGGAAGATCCCACCACGTGGCACCCCCAGCACAGGCTGTGTGCTCAGTAGCTCGTCCAAGTTTGTGTTCCAGACCCAGGGGCCATTGTGCCACAGAGCAGGGGTTGCCAACTGCCTCAGTTTCCCTGTGGTTCAGACAGCCATGTGAAAGCCCATTTCATGGCTTGGCGCTGAAGCCTGCTGGCGCTTTTGAGATGGCTTTCAGTTGCTCAGGATGGCCGCCAGGTGGCGCCACTCTACAACGAATGGACGGCTCCTGAAGGTGTGGCTGTGCCGGCCTCCCTAAGGGCCACTCCCAAGCAGTTAAGTGCTTGAGACCCTGTGTTGATGATCTCTTTCAGGTTGAGGCTTTTTTTTTTTTTTTCCTTCTAGGGGTGCCCAGTGATTGTTGACAGACCCAGCCGGGGTGCTTCTTGGCACCAGACCCCATTCTTTGAGCGCCCAAGATTCCCAGGAAGAGGGAGACTTGAGCACTGGCATCCTTTGTCCCCAGCACATAGTCCGGAGCCTAGCCCCAGCTCCTAGGAGACAGCCTGCAAGCATTTGGCTGTGATAGCTGGAGAAGGCAGCCTTCCAGGCCCCGGTTCTCAGCCCTGGCTTACGCCTGAGAGGCATCTGATGTACTTTAACACATCCCCTTAATGAGCAGGACTGATTCCAGAGATGCTGGAGTTTGGAGGCCTCAGATGGCCAGGGTTGACCGCTGCCTTACTGAGGTCAACTTGTCAGCAGGGGTGAGCCCATTCCAGCTGTGCTAGCAAGGTGAGGGCCCAGGGGCTGGCTTGGAACGGGCAGGAGTGCTGTCCTTTAACTCCAGTGCACCCCTGGGTGCCCTGCCTGGTCTTTGCTTCCGTGGCTTGCTGTCTAGGTCGGCAGGCCTCTGGAAGCAGCTAGAACCATCATTACCCACCTGGGTGCAGACTGGCCAGGCAGGTTTGGGTGTTCCTAGGGCTGGGGGAGAACTTTAGCCTAGTGAGTGTGGGAGGGCATTCCCTCCTCCCCCACCCACTTCCTACGCCAGGTTCAAGGTCAGTCCTCAGGGCAGGACATGCACACCCTGGAGGCAGAGCCCTCCCACTTGGGGGTTTGGTGTCTTACCCTCGCCCTCCTATGGCACTTAGTTCCCAAATGACCCCAGCCTCTGTAGAAGGACGTCCCTTCCTGATTTCCCGGCTGGGAGAGACTTGGGGCGAGGATCCGCAGCTGCAGGCCTTCTGTGCCACTGACCGCGCGGGGAGCAGGGTGGTGCTCATGGCCCTGGGCAGTGCCTGTCTCAAGAAGGCTCCCAGGACAGGGTCCACTGCACTGTCATGCCCCACCCGCACCCTGGGGCTATGAGTTGCTTCAGGGCTATTTCCCCAGCGCTCAGCAGGTGCCACTGCAAAGACCAAGCCTTTCCAGGCCAAGGACCCAGCCTCTGCTGTCTCTTTTTAAAGGAAAGTTTTTCTGGATTTTTTTAGTGCACGCTTTGCAGAGGAACTCACCCTTTTGGCTGTACAGGTCTATGACTGTTGACCAGTTTTCAGTCCTGTAAGCACCTGTGCAAGGAGGGACTCTGTCTATCACCCTGGAGAGTTCGCTTTTCCCCAGCCCTGGGGAGCAGCCCCCACGCTGCTCTGCCTGCAGTCTCCACCAGTCAGTGGCTTCACTCTGGTGCTTCCCTCCCTTCTAACTGCAGCCCCCCACCCCTGCCTCTGCACAGGGTCCCTCGGCCTAGAATACTTCCCTGGTCACTTCAGTCCCCAGTCCCAGGCATGTGCCTTTCTGCCCGTCCCCGCCCAGCCCTCCAAGCATTTGGGGTTTGTAGGACCACTCCCTGCTAGACTGACTGTGTGCAGCGCCCCCATCTGGTTACTCATCACTGGATCCCCAAGAACAGAGAAGGCACACTCTCAAAACCTGTGGAATAAATGAAAACCCCCTCTGAAGGAAATTGTGTCTCCAACCCTCAGAGCCCCTGGGCGCCTCAGTCTGGGGCATTCACGGACCAAGTGGCAGCAGTCAGGCTCAGAGAACTGACCTGGCGGTGATGACTAGAGCAGGACCCCCACTCCTGGTCCCCGAGAGAGCCTGGGGGCGTCAGCGGTCCTACCCCTCCAACAGCCATGCGTGTTTGCGGGCATTTTCAGGTCTCCGCATCCACCCAGCTCCCCAAAGCCAACACCAGGGCATCCTGCCCCTGTCATTACTGTCCTTTAACAGGCTCCAAACCAGCCCACGCATTATGACCCCCTAAGTCCTCCCCGCCTCTCACCAACTTCCACCGGCCCTTCACCTGCCCCGGACCCGGTTTCCAGCCTTCCTTGCCTCTGGCAGCCCCTTGCACCGTGCTTCACCCCATTGTTTGCTTTTGCACAACGGCGACCTCCATGCGCCTTCAAATCACTCCCGGAGGAGGGACACGGAGGTTTAATTAGGCCCGTGACTGTCCCCCAAACAGGTCCCCTGGCCCTGCTTCTCTCCAGCGCCCCTCTTACACAGGATGGTTTGCATCCTTCTGTGTTCTGCTGCCATCTGGCACTAAAGTGCCATAGCGGGGGGCCAAGGGGTTTCCTCTGCCCTTGTTCCGATGGGACAGGGCCTGGCACGTAGTAGGTGCTCGGGAAATGTGAGCTGCGCGCGCCTGCGTCTCGCGTTAGCTCCCCTCCTCGGGCCGCGCGGGGCCTCTTCCTTCTGGAGGCGTCCCGGCGCCTGCCAGGACGGATCAAGCTGCCTTTCTTGCTCCAGCGCTTTCCAGGCAGCCGGGTTAGCGGTTGCGGCGGATGGGCTGGGCGCTCCCGGGGGCGGGACCACGGCCAGCTTTCTCGTGGGTCCAGGGGGTTACACAACGGCTGCTCAAAAAGAGACTGCGGGGAACTTAGAATGAGTGGCCGAGGGACTAGACGATGCCCCCTTTCGTACCAATTTGTCCTTCTAAAAAAGCTCCAGGGATCGCCAGCCTGCCACTGCCCTCGATTGGTTAATGAGTAATTAATACCAAGCCCGGGCACCTAGACGGTACCACTAAGAAAAAGATTTAGGAGGGTTCTGGGGCGCTTTCTCTTCGCCTTCCAGCTCTTTCGCCCGCGGGGCCTGGAGAGAACCCAGACCTGACAAGCGCGCGGGTTCTGGAGCGCAGACTGGAGGGGGCTGGGGAGGGGGCGGGGCGGGCGGGGCGGGCGGGGCGGGGCCGGGACTCGGGGGCGGGGCCATGGCGGGGCGGGGCCGGGCCGGGGAGGGGGCGGGGCGGGCGGGGCGGGACCGGGGGCTCGGGGCCCGGGAGGGGGTGGCGCGCGCCCCGGTCCGGGTGGCGGCGGCGGCGGCGGACGGGCGCACTCGGGCCGAACCATGCCGGCCGCGCGCGTGGAGTACATCGCACCCTGGTGGGTCGTGTGGCTGCACAGCGTCCCGCACCTCGGCCTGCGCCTGCAGCCGGTGGACAGCACCTTCAACCCCCGCGATCAGAGTTACCAGGAGGTGAGTCCGCGCCGTCCCAGACCCGCCGCGACCGCCGCCGCCGGTCCCGCCACGACCTCGTCTCCCCTCCTCCGCCCCCGCTCTGCACACGCCTCTCGGATCTGCAGCCGCCTCCCGTCACCCGTCTCCCCGGCCGCTGGCGCACGGCCCCGGGGCTGGGAACCTGGGTCGGAGAAACTGGAAAGATGGGAGTCGAACCGGCGAGCGGACGGGCGCGGGCGCACCGGGGTAATTCCCGCTGGTGTTCGGGGGCCGCGGACCCGCGCCCCGGTTTACGCCTGCGGCACTGGAGTTTCCGGGACTGCGTGGTCTGGGAGAAGTGTGGGCAGAAACTGGAGTCTTCCGAGCTCGTCAGCCCTCCTGCAGGGTGGGAGCCGCGGCCCACGCCGTCCCCGGGCCCCTGCTGGAAGGCTGCGGTGGGGATGGAGGTCTGGGCGGCAGGGGAGAGACCTCCCTCCTGTGCCCTGAGAAGCCACAGCGGCGTGTGGGTGTCAGGGGGAAGGCAGGCAGCCCCCATCAGCTCCACTCACACCAGTGTCTCACGCACACCCTGCTCCAGGGCCCTGGATTTCTGAGGTCTTGGCTTCTTGGCCAGCCAATTCCTTCCTCTTTGTACTTCTGGGCTCTTCCTGCTTTGCTAACCCTTCTCTCTCCAGTTTCTACCCCAGACCTCCCAGCCCAGACAGTGCTGTAAACCCCCATCTTTCTCTCCGGGACAAGCCCACTCCTGTCCCTGTGCCTGCAGTGAGTCATTTCTCTGGAGGGTCAGACTCTGGCCCGGGATGGGGCCCTCTGCTCTGAGCTGTGCTCCCAGCCCAGGACTTTGACCGGACGCCCCCCATGCAGGGTCTGCTTCCCAGACACTTCTCCCCTGTGTCGGGCCTGTGGGTGCTGTGGAGCCTCTTGGGTGGCTGAACTGGGACTTGGCTGTTGGCCTCTTAGCCCCGCCAGGCTGGGGGATCCTGGCCTGGGACCCGGTAGGGCATGCAAGTGCCAGGGAGTCTAATAATAACCCCTAGTATCCCTGTCACCCTCGGGCCCCAGACAGATGGTGCCTGGCCCGTCCTTCCAGAGGAGGGGAGAATGGGGACCCTTCCGGAAAGGCATGAGCACGCAGGCAGGCAGATCCTTCTGGTGTGTTTACACCCCACCCCCAGCCCTGCCTGTGGAAGTTGGTTCCCGGAGAACGTGGCTGCCTGGGGATAGCTCCAGGGAATCTTCCGCTTCCCATGAATGCATGAAAGGAGGCGGATATGATTTCAGAGACAGCTGTGCTGGGGTGTGTGTGTGTGTGTGTGTGTGTGTGTGTGTGTGTCTTCCACTCTGGCCCAGATCCTGCATCGGGGTCTCCAACCCTAGTTTTCTCCTCCAGTGGAGGAGAGCTATAGGGCTAGCTGGTGGTGAAGACCTTCGGGTGGGGTACAGGCACCCCCACCCCACCGGCCCGCAGAGATGGCACCTGTCTTGGCCAGCAGCTGTGGCTGCCGGGTCTGAGCCAGCCCCACCCCCTCAGTTCCCCGGAGAGGTGGCAGCTGAGCCAGAGAGACACACCCACAGCCCCTGCCACGCTCCTCCCAGGGTCTGGACCCCCAAATGACTCCTGAGTACATCTCCTTCCCCAGAGGCCTTAGCTGTTAGCCCTACCCCCTTTCTCTAGTGGGCCAGGACTGGATGTCTGGCTCTGGGCGTCATTTAAGGTGACTCCTATGTGCTAAGTCCCCCTGTTTTCTGACCACGGTCTCTCCTGGGCACCCCCTTTCCTCCTGAACATCGTCTCTGCAGAGTTGTGGGGTAACAGGTCATTGACACTGGGTTGGGCCCCACCGGCTGTCAGTCATCTCCGCACTCAGGATAAGGTCAGTGCCAGATGTGGGGGGATGCAGAGCGAAACATCCAGGGTCTTCTGGGCTCGGTGCTGCGGTCTCTGAGCCGCTACGGTGGGGCTCTGCCGGCTGGCGGTCCGGGTGGGAAGCCCTCTTTCGTCACTTACTGTGTGGCCATGGCGCTGCTGTACGTCTCTGAGCCTGTCTGCCTACCGGCGAGTGTTCCCACCCAGCGAGTGTTAAGTGGGGCAGTCCGGCCGCCTGTTTATCTGTCCAGGGTCCCAGAGTGCTCTGGGGCTCACCGGTGCGGATCGTCAGATGGGGCGCCCCCTGCTGGAGCAGCGGTGCGTCAGTCACCTTCAGAGAACCAGGCCACACATCCCTGGGTTCAAGTCCCAGGTGCAGTGGGGGGCGGGGGGGGGGGGGGCAGACGACGACAACCAGTGTGAGCAACTAAATAAAAGTAAAATAAACAGCTTCTTCCTCCTCTCTTCCTGCTGCCCACTCGCCTTCATTCATGCCTGCACCTGTCCTTTAAAAAACGTTGTTAAACGGGCACTGGGGATCCAGAGGGAAGAGGTCTGCAGAAACTGGGTGCAGGGGACTGAACAGCACATGCCCCAAATGTCCAAGTGAACAGAGTGTGTGTGTGTGTGTGTGTGTGTGTGTGTGCACACGTGTCCGTGTGCGTACACACACATGCATGTGCACGGGCACCAGACTCCACATGGAAACAGCAGGTACAGGCCTCAAGGGCAGCTCAGGGCAGGGACGAGCTATGCCTGGGGTCTAGAAGGCAAAGCGGGGCTTAGTGGTCAACAGGTCGCCTGGCGAAACCCAAATATTATCCTGAGCAAATTCAGCTCGTAAACGTCTCTGGGGGAGCAGATGCCCCCCACTTTCTGGGGCCTTAGGGTCCGTGGAACCCCTAATGGTTGATCTTTCCATGCACCCCACTGCCCCTGGGACAACTATGTCCTCACTCAGGCCCTCAGCCTGCATCCACCAGCCTCCTGGGAGGTGACCCTTGGGTTGACAGAGGCAGGCTGGAGGAGAGAGCCTGGCCACGTGGGGACCTCACTTCCAGGTCACTCGGTGTGGCTGTGGCTGGCGTGGCTGTGGCTGGCGTGGCTGTGGCTGGGGAAGCAGTCGAGAGCTCTCAGCCTGAGTCCTCTCGCCTTTGACAGGCAACGGGAGGAAATGGAGCCGATCCTTCCTTCAAGTTGATACTCACCTTGCAACAGTAGACATAGAGCACGTGACAATGTCTGGGGTATCATAAATTGTCACAATCACTGCTTGGGAAGGAGGGACCCCAGCTGGCCTGGTGTCCCTGGGCAGAGGTGGGGACAGTAGAAGGGGACATGGCTTAGCAACCCCCAGAGGCGTGTGACTGCTAGTCCTCACTTCTGTCCACGTGCAGGAGCTCACAGGTGCTTCCTGTCCTGTCTGCTCGCCTCACATCACGCAGCTCCCTCCTCGTAGACGTCCGTGTGATGTTTTCATTTTCTCTCGCTCCAGGCCTGTGTTGGGTGGTCCAGTCCATAGATGTCCCCCCACCCCCAGAGAATCCCCAAACGTGAGTCCTCAGACCAGGGCAGGGGAGAGTGGGGGCCGCATGCAGAACAGCAGGGCTCCCCCACCCAGCTTGGGGACAGGTCCCCGAGGAAAGGCCAGGGGGGACCCCAGCCTGCAGCCTTTGAGAGGAGCCGAGGTGGGATGAGGGAGCCCCATTCACCGCTCTCACAGTGAGTCATGGTCACAGGGCAGTCACACTGCCCTTCCCAGGCTGGGGAGGAGCCTCACCCCTGGGCTGGCTCCTGCCCCACATCTGCTGGATCTCAGGGTGAGGGGTGCGGGGCCAAAATGCAGCGCTGGCACCCCCAGCTCACACAGGCCCTGCAGCCCAGCTCGGTCCCGGCTTCGGCTTCCCCTTACAGAGCAACAAACCAGAACTCATGGAAGTCACTTGGTTGATGTGGGGGCTGTGGGTGTAGGTTTGGGGTGGTAGCTGCAGGGCACAAGGCAGAGACAGGTGTGAATTGTCTTTCCTGGGCTCTGTCGCTGAGCAAGAGGGCGTGAGCTTCCGCTGGGCGGTTCCCCTCCCTCCTCCCTGCTCTCTGCACACGGGGACTTCGGTGTTAATTAGCAGGGAAATAATTGCCTATTAGAGAGTGCCAGGCACCTCCAAGGAAGTGTGGGAGACGCTCCTGCCTTAGGGCTCCTTGACCTCCTCCCTCCAGCCCCGCCTTCCTCTCTCTCTCCTTCCTCCCTCTTCCCTTTCTTCCCTTCCCACCTCCTCTTCTCCCGGCCACCCCCTCCTCTGTCCCGCCCTGTCCTCACAGGGCTTAGAGCTGGGGGCTCTGCACGCACAGCCCCCAGAACTTCACTGTGTTGTCCGTAAGCGAATTGAGGCCAGCTCCAGCCTGGAGGGGCCTGGCCCAGGAAACTGGCCTCCAGGGGTCAGCAGGGGCAGGGGGCCACGAGAGTGAGCAGGGAAGCGGTGGCAGGCTGCGGGTTGGGGAGCTAAAATGGCAGCAACCCACGTCTTGATCTCTCTACAGGCCCTTTGCTGCTGGGTGCGGTGCCTGGTGGTCAGTGGTTTGCTGTCGGGAGCTGGAGCTGGGACTGTCCAGAGACTGGACGCCAAGGGCAGCCAGGAGGGGTCTGAGCAGTCAGACTCTTGTCCACACAGAGTCTTGTCTGGATTTCATTACTGTTTTCTTTAGAATAACTTACAGGAAGGGAACGTGTGTGTGTGTGTGTGTGTGTGTGTGTGTTTGTGAGACACCTCTCTGTCACCTCTTGAACCCCAGCAGCTGGCATCACGATACCGCAGACACAGTCCTCTGATTTTGTGCTTTATAGAAATGACACCAGCCGGTCTCTACTGTCCCGTGTCTGGCTTGTGCCCTCCAGCCTTTCCCTGTGACGCTCGTCCTGTGTGTCGTGACACTCTGTAGCTGTGGCTTACTTTTCACAGCTGTGTAGTATTCTACTCGGCGGCTGCAGTCATGTGTGACTTAATGCCGCTGCGGTCACCGTGGGCCACGTGTTAGACAGCCGTCCCACTAGGCTGTCCCTTGCAGCCTCGGTGCGCCGGAGTCCTGACCACGTAACTCGTGTGATTAGCAGTGTGTGGCATCCACGTGATGAGACGCATTTCTCAGGTGGAGCTTCTTCCATCGTTAAGTGACACATGACTGTGTTTTATCAGCCGCTCTCTCATTGGGGGACATCTGTTTGTTCCCGGTATTGGCTGTTGCCGCTGTCTTAGCTGCTGTGAATGTGTGTCTGTGTGTTCGTGTGTCTGTGTGTTCGTGTGTCTGTGTGTGTCCCTTGGGGGCAGGAGCCCCCCTTCCTGCCAGGTGATCCTCCGGCTCAGTGCATACACGTTGGTCAGGGACTGTCATCCTGGCTTGGGGACCTGAGACTCGCCAGGGACTCAGTCCAAACCTCAGTCAGAAGGCTCTGGCTCTCTGCTCTGAGTCTGAAAAAGGTGAAGCTGCTGCATGAAGTCTGGGACCTTCCATTGAGATAAAGCTCATGCCATCAAGACCGGGACCGGATGCTTCCATGCAGTTCTGATCCCCTGGGACGGCCAGGGCCGGGGCATCCGCACTCTCAGTGGGTGGGCAGGTGAGCCTCACTTTGACAGGCTGGAAACCTCCAGGGCCCTCCAGGGACCGGGTGGTGCCTCCCCATCGCCAGGCCGAGGCCTCCTGGATCAGGCCAGGGACAGACCTAGTGTTCCGGGCCAGGAGGCCCTGGCCTCCCCACCTTCCTGAAAGAGGTGTCCCAACCACATAGCTGAGCAGGTCCATGAATCCCTGCAGCCTATGACACGGGACCCAGGTGGAGACAGCTGATAACCCTTCCCCACACAGATGAGCCGGCTCTCTTCCTTCTTCTGGGCTGTTCCCAGCAATTGGGCCATTTGTCCCTGAGAGTTGAAGCCCGTCAGTGCAGGTGACCAGCCTAGCAGCTGAGCAGGCCTGGGACCACATTCTGATCCTGGCCTCTCCCGCTCCAGGCCCTGCTGTTCCTGGGGCTGGTGGCCGCCGTCTGCCTGGGCCTGAACCTCATCTTCCTGGCGGCTTACCTGGCGTGTGCGTGCTGCAGGCTGGACGGTGCTGCACAGAGCAAGCGGCGTGACTCCTGCTGTGTCACCTGGACGGCGGTGGTGGCCGGGCTCGTGTGCTGGTGAGTGGCCTGGGCCTGGCCCAGCGTGTGCGGCTGGGGACCCCAGGGTCAGGGGGTGAGGCGGCCAGACATGGGGGTGCTCCTGTCATGCTGACAGTTACCCCATAACCTTGACACCCCTCCTCTCCTGCCGCCACCAGCCCCATACAACCCCAAGGGGCTCCCGTCATTCTCAGGTCATGCTGTCCTGTTTCTTACCAAGCAAAGACATTTGGAGGCCTAGGGTGATGACAACCTCATCCCGTGTGCCCCAGCTTGCCTTGTGGGCGGGTGCCTCCAAGCTGAGGGCCGCTGGCTCCCTGCGTCCTTGTCCCCTTCCAGCTGCCGCCCCGTGCCTGTGAGGTCCAAGAGTGACTCCGGGAAGATCCAGTCCATTTTCTCGCAGGATCAGTAGCTCTTAGGGCCATCAGCTGAGTGTCTCCGCTTTGGATGGTGAAATGGGGGTGTCTGGCTCCCGAGGAGCCCTCACCCCCAGCCATGTCGCCACACACTGACTGTTTGCAGGATTTGTCTTTTACTGGCGTTCATATCGACAGAGGACCCTGGTTCCTGCCCCAGACGCTCGCCTCCCCACCCTCGTATCCTATCCCTGCCCAAGTGTGAGCAGTCAGCCCAAGACAGGCCAGACCGCAGCAGTGGACACGAGGGAAGGAGCCCAGCTTATACCCTCAATGCACAGAGAGAGTCCTAGCCAGGTGGGCGGTCAGTCACTAGCAGGACCAGCGAAGAAGTGACTGAGTAACTGTGATGGAAAAAGCCTCCCCCGGGTGAGCGAGTGAGCAGTGCAGGGGTGGGAGGGAGGGGCACTGAGCAGCTGCCAGCATCCAGGACAGAGAGGCTGAGGGACAGTGGTGTCACCAGAGAACTTTCAGAGAGGGGGCTGGTCAGGCATCCCAGCTTCATCTCCTGCCACTGGCCGCACCCTCCAGAGTCAAGGGACAGGGGAGCTGGAGAAATTCATCATGGGGGTCAGCCCAAGAAGGTGGCGATTGTCACACTGACCGCAGGGCAGAGGGTGAGCTGGAAGGGAGAGGGGTGACGGGCAGACTGTCAGGAGTCTGAGCAGAGAGAAGAAGGGCTCCTATGAGGACGGGGGACCAGTGTGGATTTGCTGGTGAGGTGGGGTCAGCTGCCGTGGGTCCCCAGGTTTCGGCACATCTGGATGGGCGACACGACACTGTCCACGAAGGCGTGGCCCCTTGGCAGAGAGCCCGAGGAAAGGGAGGAGGTGACCGCTGAGCCGGACGCAGGCTGAGTTTAAGATGCCTTGGAAATGCCGAGAGACCACGCTGAGCGCCCGTGGAAACACGGGTGTTAGAGACGCAGGTCGAGTGGCTGGAGTGGACAGTGTCTGGCTGCAAGACGCCACTAGAAGGGGAGCTGCAAACGCAAGCAGCAAACCAGAGAGGAATTTTCAGACAGAATCAAGGCTTTTTGACTGAGATTACTGAGTAGCCAGTCGGGGAGATACAATGTGTTTGGTGCATGAGCCTGCTGGCTGGATCGGGTCCTCAAGGTCTCCCTGTGGGAGCCATGGAGAAGCACCAGGGATGACGGCGCTGGTCACTGGAGGTACCCGAGGAACGCTGTTGACACAGTATGTCCACCAAACCGTGGCAAGCACCTGGGTGAGACACGCAGGACCCACAGGGGTCCGGGGTCCGGGGGAGGCGCCCAACCTGCATTCTGCCAAGCACCCCACCGAGTCTGTCCTGTGGACCGTGGAACACGCCCAGGAAACTCGGAGTCAGGAGCTGGGTTCCTCTAACCCGCTCCCCAGGGCTCCGTCTTCGTCCCCGTCATGCGGGAGGCCGTTGAGTGACCCCCAGAGGCTCCGGTGGCGGGGTCTGATGAAACATGAGCGATAACAGAGGCAAGATCGAGATGATCTGTTCCAGCTGGAATGCTGGGCTACAACCCGCTAGATGAAATTTCGCAGGAATAGATTTAAGGTTCTGCTTTCAGTTAACACAAATCAATACAGCACTCAGGGAAGGAGGGGAGACTGGGTCCCACGGCTGTTCGTGTGTGGAAGCCCAGGCGTGTTTGCAGACCAGAGGTCGGCAGCTGGGAAGTGCTGGACGCGGGGACTGACCCCTCCGTCCTTGGGGCTGAGCACACAGCCTGGGCTCGGCGCTTCATGCGAGTCCGCTTGCTGGTGATGCTGACCGGTTGGAGCAAGCTGAGGCTCGAAGACAGTGAGGATGTAGACAAGGGCCTGGAGGACAGGTCTGACGTGGGCAGGAGAGAGCGGCATGAATCCCGTTCAGATGTCTGACCGAGGCTTGTTCTGGTGCCTCAGAGGACACCAGGAACCGGTGGGTGTGTGTGAGGGCGGCAGCGCTCGGCCCGATGTGAGGAGGGACTTTCTGCAGGCTGGAACTTTCCAATGCAGCAGCCTCCCTCCTGGGTGACATGGGGAAGGAGGGGAGAGGGGAGAGAAGGGAGGGGTTCCCCAACTCTTGAAGCTTCCAGGAGAAACAAGTGCGGTTTCATGAGACCTTGGTGGTCCCCAAGCCCAGCCGTCTCTGAGTCAGTCACCCGGGGAGCTGACAGCGGGCTCCTGGGGCTGGCCCAGCCATCTTTCCCGCTCCAGAGCCCCCGGACCAGAGGACAGGAGAAGTTTCCTGTTGTCCAAATGGAAAGTGCTGCTGTGGGCCCGGCCAGACCAGGGACAAGCCGGCCGGGCCTTCCCTCTCCCCGAGCCTCGGCCCAGCTCCGATCCCGCCCCAGGAAAGACCCCTCAGCTCAAGTCCCAACCTGCTCACCATGGAAGTTCAGAGTCTTTATCCACGGAAGCAAGACGTCCTCTAGGAGGTGAAGGGACAGACTCGGCCCTTCCAGATGACGAACTCATGTTCAGGGCCAGAAAGAAAGACCCGATTCAGCCCTGAGACGGCCAGGAGGAGCCGCCAATGTGTGTTGCTGGGTCAGAGACTCAGTCTGAGAAGGGCGCTTGCTCTCCATCCCAGCCATCAGAAACGTGGGCAAGAAAAGGATGGCGACAGTCGAAGCGGGGAGATCAGCGCTGCCAGGCGCGGGGCGAAGGGAGGATGGCTGGGCAGAGACAGGACTCGCAGGGCAGTGAGGCTGCTCTGCGTGACTCCGCAGTGACGGGGCCTGTCGTTAGACGTCTGTCCGAACCCACAGCGTGCCCAGCACCGGAATTGTCCCATGTGCGCGGTGGCCTCCAGGCGACGGCGCCGTGGCAGTGTCGGGTCACCGCGTGGGACACGGCCACTGTAGGTTGTTGACAGTGGGGAACAGGGTTTGTGGGGACCTCATGCTTTCTGTTCAGCGTGCTGGGAGCTCGAAGCTGCTCTGCTAGAGTCCACTGAGACGCTTCCTCTGGGGCCTAACTTTGCGTCTTGCTTGCAGTGGTGCGGTGGGCATCGGTTTCTACGGAAACAGTGAGACCAGTGACGGCGTGCACCAGCTGATCTACTCCCTGGATGATGCCAACCACACCTTCTCCGGGATCGATGCACTGGTGAGGCTCAGGGGCAGCTGGCCGGGCCGGCGCCGCCATGAGGTCCCCACGCACAGGGCAGCAGCCAGCTGGGCTCCCCGCGGGCTGCAGTGGTCCTGCCAGGAGCCAGCAGGCGGGAGCGGGCAGGGGTGGAGGGCGGAGAGAGCACCCAAGGGGAAAGACTTGTCGAGGAGGAAGACGGTGGCCATGGAGCCAATCCCAGCCATGTTCAAGGGAGCCAAGCTTTACCTCGTCCGAGGAGACCCTGAGTGTGGACTATCAGCCCCGCTGCGCTCTTCTGTCTTCACCCGAAGTGAAGAGCGTGGGGCCCAGGAGATGGCAAGGGGAAAACTGCACAAACAAGTGAAGCAAAGTGTCCTCCGGGCTCTGGCTTTCAGCTCCGTGGCTCCGGCTGGGGGTTGTGGGGATCACATAGGGCTTTTAGGGAACAGAAGAGTCACCATGGAGCCTCTGACCTGGGTGCAGGCTGGGAGGGCAGGAATCGGGTTTTCTCAGACACCGACCTTGGCCCCAGATGTGTGCAGCCGGCCCTGGAAGCAGCAGGTCTCAGCTGATTCTCCGGCAGGTCAGGGACACCCTGTGCCCAGAGGGACCAGGCTCCAAGGAAACCAGTCCTTGACAGTCACACGGTTCCTAGCAGAAGAGGAACCAGCCAGTGGCCCATTTGTGCCCGACAGCCTCAGCCACGAGATGCAGCCCCACCTGGGCCTTCGGGCCTTGCTCTGGCACTGGCTGGCAGAGCCTCTGACCTTATTGTCCTTCCTTCTCTCTTAAGCTCCTCTAAGGCCTTAATCCCTCAGCCAGCTGTGCTGCTCCTGGGCGCCCCAGACCAGGCTGTTGTGGGGCAGGCAGTTCTGGCCTCCGAGAGAGCTCTTCTGGGGAGCCGAGGGTCCATGCTAGCCCAGGGGCCCAGCTGTCCAGTGGCACTCATCCGTCCAGCCCTGTGTCCACTGGGCCTCTTTCCTGGGGCTGGAGAGTTGCACTGGGCTAGGGCAGCTCATCCGTCCAGCCCTGTGTCCACTGGGCCCCTTTCCTGGGGCTGGAGAGTTGCACTGGGCTAGGGCAGCTCTGTGGAGCAAGGGGGCGTGACTGCGATAGGGGACAGTGTCCTGGGCCTGGTCAGCACCTGAGACCTGGGTAGACCAGGGAACACTCTGGCACCCGCCCCCTACACACACACACACACACACACACACACACACACACACACACGCACTGGTCTCTGCCCCATGGGGAAGGGACGTGATGGTTACATGGCTCACCTCCCCGCTTCCACACTCCAGCCAGAACCTCCAGCCCTCGTGGGGAATGCCCTACTGGGGGAGCCCTGGAGCCTGACCTTCACTAGGGCACTTGTGACCCCAGAGGGACTGGCCTGTCTCCTGCAGGGCTGTGGGGGAGACACTCCCAGAGCCGTTTGGACAAGGAAGTGTGAGTTCAAGGCCTTCTCCCTCGGGTGAGAGTGGGGACGTGAGGTTCAGCCGGGCCCAGTCTCGTCCACTGCATCCGTCCACCCCAGGGCCGAGCGTGCCCCGAGGCCTGGCCCGGACATCTTGCAGCAAGCCCATTATCTCCAAGTCTCCCATCTTCTCAGAGCAAGCCCGTCCCGCCCCACTCTACCATTTCTCCATGTCTGAAAAGCGAAAGCGAGTCCCTGACTTTGGTGATATCTAGCCAATGAGCTACGCTTCCATCCTGAACCCTCTTACCACCCCCGTGAGCTCAGAAGGCCCAGGGCTCCAGGTGGGCTCTCCCCTCGGCGAGGAGGGCCGAGGCTGCTTTGGGGCCCAGCACTCCCAGCCCCGAGGGCTCCAGAGGAAGCTTCAGATCTTAGAGGGCTCCCCAGATCTGAGGCTACCGGGTATCAGATGAAGTAGATGTTGGGTAAGACTGTGTCCAGCACAGCTGGCCAGTCTACAAAGCACCGCACAAATGGGGTTCACTGTGATGAGTGTCATTATCATAACTACTATAATTACGCATATTACCTTAATTACCTGACAGAGGAGGCCTCAGACTGGGGCCAGAGCCAGGTGGCCCCCCTGGACTTCCCTCTCCTGGACCAGAGGCCCTGCCTGTGCCTTTCCTGGGTGGATGGTCTCGGGGAGGCAGGCATGGCTCAGGATCAGACGCCCGCTCCTACTTGGAAGAGCCACAGCGTCATCCAGGAGTGCAGCTGAGTCTTTTCTCCGAGTCCACCTCCACCTGTGGCTCCTTTTCCTGCAACCCTGGGCAGCCTTGGTGGAGAAACAGGAGGCTGCTTCCTGGCCTGGGGCTGGAAGCCAGTATCTTTCCAGTAAGACCCCCGACCCAAGTCTCCTGGTTTCAGCCAGTCCCCGCCCTGGAGCTGGGGCCGTCCCTCTAAGCCTGTTGAGGCTACGCCCTTCTTTCAGTAGAAATGCCTCATCCTTCCCAGAGGCTTTCAAACTTGTTCTTGCATCAGAATTTGCTGAGGGTTTCAGAAACACAGATGCTGAGCCCCACCGAGTCTGATTCCTAGGTCTGGGCGAGGCTGAGGAGGTACTTTTGCAGTTCCCCTGCTGGTCAGAGCCTGCTGGCCCTGGGCCTGCACCTGAGAACCTCCCTCACGGAACCCCGCTTCCACTGGCTTCCAGTGCCCCCCACCCCCGAGTCTGGCTGCTCCCCATAAGAGAGCCCCGCACTTCTCCCTGAGGGGAGCGCCGTGTCCCACGGCTCCAAGGACCCGGGTGATGGGGGATGGCCAATGTTTGCTGTTTATTTTCCTTCAAGGAGGGATTTAAGGAATAGGGACATGTTCCCACCTCTGTGGCTCAGGTGGCTAAGGCGCCGGCTTTCACCCGAGTTCAAGACTAGGGTCGGGAGTGGGAGAAAGAAAATAAAAGGAAAGAAATGAAGAAGTTAAAATGTTAAAGCTATGGAAGGAGAAAAAGGAGAGTCTTCTGCTCGCATGTTGGTTTGATTATAGGAATATAAACTATCACACAGTACAGAGGGGCTCTTAAGTCTTTTAACAAGAGCGCTTTTTGTATCAGCAGTGACAAAACCCCGGCACGCTGACCTCACTGGGTCAGGAGGAGCGTTTGTTAAGTGATGCACAATTACTGGGTTCCTTCTCATGTTTGTCCTGAAGGACCCACCGGGGGACTCACCAGCTGGTGAGAGACGGACACCAGGGATGCAGCACAGGCTGGGACAAAAACAAGCGTCCTCCTGGCTGGAACCCCTTGCTCGGCCTAGTGCAGATGCTGAGGCCAAGGTTACTGTCAGCTCCCTGACGCAGGGAACCAGCCTTGGCCCCCAGGACTGTGAGCTCCTCGGCCTCGTGACGGAGCTGTCTGTCGTGGGAAGCGCCTGCCCTCCTTTGGTGTCATTTTTTATCTTCCTTTAGACCCTGGGAACTGAGAGGACTAGCACACCGCCCCCTCAGCCTGTTCTGCTTGGTGGTTTGGGGAGATCATTTCAGGATAACTAAGCCTTCCTTCCCCGGCTGCTGCCCCACCAGCAGGCTCAGAGCTGGCTTCCCAGGGCAGGGGCGTGCCTGGGGCTCCCAGGCTGCACCCCGGTTCCTTCAGGGACCCAGGGTCTGAGTTGTTTGAAAGCGTCTTTTCAATACCAAGCCCCACGTGGGCTCCTGGTTTGAAAGCCAAGGACGTCACTGTCATTGCCTTTCTAGCTGTGATAGAAAGTTGCTTCTTCAGGGTCCACTCAGCTCCAAGCCCGCGAGGCCCACCCACCTGGCAGGACAGACGTGCAGGGGAGGGCGTGAGTTTGTGGGTGCCCCTTTCTCCTCCCACATCCAGGCAATCCAGAGCAGGAGCGGGTTGGTCTGTGTGGTTTCACAGTCCCATTGTTGGCCTTCCCAGGCGTTGTGAGCCACACAACAGAGTCTTTCTCCTGCCAGGCTCTTAGAAATCCCCTTGTGGGAATAAAAGGTCAGGTAGCCACAGACGTCATCCCTTTAAACTTTTCATTCCTCATTCTAACGATGAGTGCATAACCCAAAGTGTTTAAAATTTTAAGAAAATCTTCTAGGAAGAGAAAGGGATCCTCTTGTTTCTTTCCCCAACTAGGTCTCACTCTAGTAAGGCGCCGGGTAATGGAGCCCAGGTCCTGGGTGAGGCCAGGGCGGGCCTGCCCCTGGGTGGAGGGACAGGAGGCCGGTTGGATAACAGGAACTCTGTCCTTCGCCTTCCCTCTGGGCAGCAGCCTTGGAGCCACTCAGGGACGGGACACCTGGTACCCTTGTCTCCTGCTGTTGGCCAACCTTCTCCAGCATTGGACTCGAGAGCTTTACCTCCCGGCTTCCTCCCGCCCTCCCCCAGGTGTCCGGGACCACCCAGAAGATGAGGGTGGACCTGGAGCAGCACGTGGCCCGGCTCAGTGAGATCCTGGCCACCCGGGGCGATTATATCCAGACGCTGAAGTTCATCCAGCAGATGGCAGGCAGCATCATTCTGCAGCTGTCAGGGGTGCCGGTGTGGACGGAGGTCACCGCCGAGCTGACCGCGCTGGCCGAGCAGACTGGCTATGTGGAACACTACAGGTGAGGGCGGCGCGGCGGTGCCAGCTGCCTGCGCCCCAGCCTGCAGCCTGCCTCTCCGGCCAGGACGGTGCCCCCAGAAGCTGCTGACCGAAATCAGCACCGAGGAGTGTGTGGGCGGACCCAGCGCCGGGCGTGTCGGGCAGTCCCCTGCCCGAGGACTCAGCACAGAGCTCAAGGGGCCAAGGAGATGGTGGCCGCTGCCGACACAGAGCCTCCCCGATGACAACTTTATCTTCACTTATGTGGAGCCTGCATGATGGGGGGGCGCCTAGGGGTCCGGTCCCCCCAAACCCACTTAGGTGTACAAACGCATCTCTACGTCATCTAATCTTTGGGGACCCATTTACAACTTCCATTCCTTGGGACACGGGACCGGCTGCCCTCAACCTCATGCAGGGGTCGTGAGGGTCAGTCTGGGAGTCGCTGAGGAAGGAGGCAGCCGCCTGGGCCTCTGGGGGTTCCCCCTGACAGGCCACACGCTCTGTGAAGGCACTGAGCCCAGCGCTGCCTGGAGGCGGCTCTGGGTGAGTGGCCGGGAGCAGAATAAGATTCCGCTCTTTGCACCCTCCCCACCTCCCATTAGCTGGCTTCTCTTTAAGCCATTAGCACAAGTCAGGGCCTAACCCCGACACTGAACAGCCTTCCCTGCTTTCTGGATTGATTTCCTCTTGATGAGAAAGCCCCACCCCGGCAGCACAAAGATGGTCAGAGAAAACGCTGCGTGAGCCCTGGTCCAGGGCTCTCCCGACCCGGGCAGGAGCCTCGGGGGCCCAGCAGAGAGCTCGTGAGGTCCCCGCCCTGGAGAACTCCCCGCCCCCGTGGCCAGTCCAGCCTGTTTCCAGAATGTGCTGGGCGCTCTGGATCAACAGGGGCCTTGGTCCATCTTCCTACCAGGTGGGCATGCTCACCTGCTAACATGTCTTTCTCTTGAGTGACAGAAACTGTCACCTCTAAGGACTGGCTATGACATGAGAGCCGTTCATGACCTGAGTCCGCAACATCTCTTTGTCATGGCCAAGGGAGGGGAGGTAGGGGGCGCTGAGAATATGTAGGAAAGTGCCCGTGCAGGGGCAGCGTGGGGGAGACGAGGTGTTGGCGGCTGCTGGTGGCTGCAGATTAAGTGGCAGCAGCAGAGATTTTTTCACTTAGAGGCCAGTCCGGCCTCAGTGGATTCCTCAGGTCAGTCCGTCATCTGTGTCTCTCCCAGCTTAGCGTTTCTGTCACCAGATATGTGTTCATTAAACATCGCGATTCCTTGGTTTTGTTGGAGGGCTGGGTTCAGTGGGTCCTGTCTGGTTACAGGACCCTGCCCTCCGCATGGACCTAGTGTCGGCCCATCTATGCTCCAGGCCTAATGACATGAAGAGCTACGTGTATTTCATCTATCACCCGATACAGCAGTAGGGGTTTGTTTTTTTTTAAGGAAAAGTGCAGGCAGGAATGCAGACAAGCAGACACAGGCAGGAAGACGATAGAGAAGGAAGCATTATTTATTTTATTGAGTTGTCCATCTTGGTTGTTCCCCCTGGACCGGGACATGAACCTGGGTCCCTGGGATGTATGTGGACTGCGCTCATCCAGAGGCAGATGACCCAACCACTACTCCACGAGGGCGCACCAAAAGGGGCTTATTTTTAAGGAAATTTCATTTAAAATGGAGGGGAAGGGCCTGACAACTACCCAGCATCTATTTTAATGTGGACGATGGGGAGCATCCCCCTGGTCCCCATGCCCACCTCCCACCATGGTCGAGCCCGAGGCTCACGCTGCCTCCCGGAAGTCACCAGTATTCTGGGCTGCGGGCTCGTGCTTCTGTCGTCTGGGCTGCCCTGGAGCTAACCAGGGTCTGTGTCTCTCTGGACAGCCTCCCCATCTTTGCTTTCTGCATCATCCAGCGTAGCCATCCATTTAAGCAGATATTTTTGAGCACTGCAAGAGCTGGCTTTGTATTGGAAGCCAGGAAAACTCTTGGAGAGTCTCCTAAGCGTGTGACCCTGGAGGTAGTGCCTGGGGTGAGGGCTGCGCCAATCCTGCCTGGGACTCTGGGACCCGAGTCCTGCCAGCTGTGACTTTCAAAGCCCCCCCCACCCCCACCCCGGCGCCCGGTGCTCCCTCTCCCTCAGAGCCGCTTTCTTCCAGCTCCGCTCCACCCGGCCCCACTGCAAACTCCTCGCTTTCTCCTGGTGTTAGGGACCCAAACCCACTGCTGAAGGAGGGTTGGTAAATGGATGTGGCTCTTGCCTGAAGAAAAAAAAAGCAAAAGACTGTCCCAAAGAGGGGTACAGGGAAAAGCCCCGCTCTGCCCTCCCTCCGCTGTCCCCTCCTCCAGGCTCGGACTGGTCCTCGTGATGGGCCGTGGATATGGCTGCTGGTGAGCTGAGTCGTGAGGACCAGCTGGGATCCTCTTGGGAGGGACCACGCAGCACCCAGGGACTTCAGGGCCTCCGGGGCCTGGAGAAGCGGGAAAGCAGGGGCCTCGAAATCCCACCTGTGAGTTGGGGGATCCAGCTTCCTTTACAGGAATAGAAACTTGACCAGAGTGTCCCAACTGCTGTGTGATGGCCTGTCCTCATCAGCTCAGCCCCGAGGGCAAAGGGCCTGAGGAGTGAGGAGCCTGGAGATATTGATGTTGGGACATCCTGACTTGGGCTCCCTGGCCCTACGTGAGCCCCCCAAAGGTCAGGAAACAGCACTGGACGCTCACTCGGCATCCCTAGTGCTCGGCTCAGTGCTTGGATAAATGCTGGTTGAAACGAAGCATTTAAATGCACGAAGTTGGCGCGCCCTGGTGGAGTAGCTGTGAGGGCTGCCATATTTGCCTGGCACAGTCCACCTACATCTCAAGGACCCGGGTTCATGTCCCGAGGCCAGGAGGGAGCAACTAAGATGAATGACTAAATAAAATCGATAGCTGCTGCTTCCTCCTCTCTGCCTGCCTGCCTGCCTGCCTGCCTGCCTGCCTGCTGTCCTTCGTTCCTGATGCACCTGTCCTGTGAAACAAATTAATAAAATAAATGAACAAAATCGTGAACCCCCAACATCTGGGAGGGAGCGCTGGGGCCTTTGTCAGAAAGCAGATGTTTAGGGGCTTTTCTTACATCCGTGTGTGTGTGTGCCTTGTCTGGTCTGATGCTGAAAGAGTTCTGGAAGCAATGGAACCAGGGTCGGTGCCTGCCAGGACATAGCCGAGAGATGTTAGACCTGCCCTGTCCTGGGTGTGGCCGCTAGCCTCCTATGGCTATTGAAATTTCAATTAATCAGAATTAGATACAGTTAGAAACCCCCAGGTCTGTGTAGTCCCATGCAGCAGAGAGCAGACAGTGCACAGAGGGACCATTTCCATATTGTAGAAAGTTCCAGTGGGCTCGAGATGCTCAGCCAGCGGCAGGGGAGGAGGCTATTGTCCAGGCTGAAATGTGGTACAGCCTGGGAGCCCCTGAATAGCCCATCTGCCCATGCGCATGGGGTCCTCCTGCTCAGGACACGGTTGCACTCCTTCCTGGTCTGCTTTGCTCCTGACTCTGGACAGTTTGTTTTCTCCAAGGGCGGGGGGTCTGGGGCTGCTGCTCGGGCCTTCCTGGTGGGCACCAGGCTGGGGATTCTGCCCTGCTCCGCTCTGACCGTCCCTCTTCCCGCCTGCCCCTCCCTCCAGGTGGCTGTCCTACCTCCTGCTCTTCATCCTGGACCTGGTCATCTGCCTTCTCGCCTGCCTAGGCCTGGCCAAGCGCTCCCGGTGTCTCCTGGCCTCGTGAGTAGCCCCGTCCATGGGTCTGGGACTAAGGGCTGGGCAGGCCTGTGGGGTAAAGCTGCCACCAGCAGAGAGACAAGGGCTGGCCAGACTCAGGGTGTGGCAGGCTGGGCACAAGGACTAGGCTTTCTTCCCTGTGTCCCTCCTGTCCCTGGGCCTGACTGTCGAGCTGCTCAGCCCAAGCCTTAGGGCCTCTCTGGTCTCACTAGGGCCTCCTCCTCAGCTTGCTGTCCTGGGGGCTTCGCTCCAGGCACTGGGTTCCAGAGCTGTCTCGAGCAATCAGCAGAGCCCATGTTAGGTTGGGGCCACTTCCAGAGGCTCAGGGCCAGGATGGTTCTGGGAGGAAGGGTGCTGGAGGGTGGTGGGGTGACAGCATCACGGGTCCCCCTTCACCTGGTGGCCTCTGCCCAGATTCTGCCACGGCTGTGTGTCTCCTAGGATGCTGTGCTGTGGGCTGCTGGCCCTGCTCCTCTCCTGGGCGTCCCTGGCCGTTGACGCCGCTGCGGCAGTGGTAAGTTAACGGGGCGGGCAGGGGTGCGGTCTGGTGGGCAGTGAGTCTTGTCCCTGAGGGCAGAGCCAGCTTCCCAGGCAGCCCCAAGACTAGAATCTCCAAAATGAAGGGGCTGGACCATCCACACCAACCCCTCCACCTTTCGATGGGGACACAGGCCCAGAGACAGGAGGAGACTTACCCAGGTGGCAGGCATGTGGGGCAGAGCTGAGGAAAGACGCCTGATGTCCGGCCCCTTCCCAGCCACTGCTCATAAGGACAGGTGTGTGTGACCAGGTGGCTTCTCCCCGGGTGCGAAGAACTAAGCACGGCAGGCGGGATTGGGCAGGCACACCTCGTGCGTCCGAGGTGGAGCCCATGGCTTCAGAGCACGCTGTGTGCTCAGCTTCCCCGGCGGAGCAGGGAATATGGCACTGAGCTCGCTGCTGGATTCACACGTTGTCTGGAACTCAGCGGTGTATGTGTCAGGACCCGATGCCTCCAGGTGTGGGGCAGCTTCCTCTGTGGATGCGCTGGTCCTTAGGAGACCTAACGCTGGAGTGAAGCTGTCGGCCTCCGTCAGTCCTTCACACGGCAGACTCCTGACGTGGGGCACACAGCTGTGCCAGGGAGGTGAGAACCAGGAGGGCTGTGCAGTGGCGGTGCGTGTGGGTGTGTGTGCGTGCACACGTGTGCGTTCACACGTGTGCATGTGTGTAGTTGAGGGGGCAGGACGTACCAGGGGGCTTCAAGGACCACCTAACTGATTCACACAAACTACCGTGACCGGCATCTATTCTGCCCTTGCTACCCAGGGCTAAGAGTGGGTCCCCCACTGGATGTCCTCTTGCCCCAAACTCCAGCCTTGCCCAGTGCACTTGGAGCTGACCTGTGGCTGTGACCCACAGGTCACAGTGTGGGCAGTGTGCCTCCGCGGTGCCCACATGCGCTGGGCCCACAGCCATCCCTGGCACAGCTTGCCCGGAAGGGAGAGAAGGCAGCGACCTCCTGTTTGGCTTCCTCCCCCGCCACCGGGCAAGGCCACTGTGGGCGGCAGGGAGCCCTGGGCAGGTCCCGGCTCCTCCTGCTGCCGTGCTGGGCAGAGCAGGGGGCCTGGGTCATGCTCAGAAGCATGGCGATGTCAGGGTGAGGGGAGGGGGCTGTTCACCGCCGGGCACCAGGGGGAGATGGCCCGGAGTGACATGCACAGCTGCCTTGGCTGCCAGCCTCCCCTCGGGGACAAGCACAAGGCTGCGAGGCAGCTTGCACATGGCCGGCTTCCCCGGCCTGCCCTGCCTCTCTGGGCCAAGTCTGCCTTCTGGAAGCAAAGCAGCGCCTGTCTTGCCACCGCGAGTGCCCCTTGGGAGACAGCTCCCTCTCAGTGGGGGAGTCTGTGTTCAAGGAAACCAGAGGCGATTGCATCTTCCGGCTGGGTGCCCTGGAATGCCAGGGCGCTGCAGAGAAAGGCCTTCCCTGATTCCTTCAGTCAGGGCCTTGTGAGAGGGAGCACGGGTGTGAATGGGCCTTTGATGGGCTGGAGATGGGGCTGCATTTTAATAGGAATCGGGGTGAGGAGGAGCCGGGAGGGGAGGGCACAGCTATTGTGGAGGGCTTCGTGTGGCCTCCCAGGCCCTGCTCTCCTCTCCCAGCCTCGGTTTTTGAGAACTTGGGCCAGAGGACTGACGCAGCAGCCCCTCCCTGGCCCTGAGGTCCACGGGTCCGTGGTGCAGAGCTGAGTTCTGGGCTTAGGGGGTTCCCCAAACCTCCTGTGAGCCCAGCCTGCCGCCTGCCGGCTTGCACACCTTCCCCACCTGTGGTGGTCTGGAGCATAAGGCAGAGGGTGCGGGGTTCAGGGCTGAGCCCCGGGAAATGTCCAAGAAGAAGAAAGGGGGGAAAGTCCATCTGGGAGAGGAGGGAAGGGAAGGGTCTCGGGCGGAGGACCCCAGGGGCACCAGGCCTAACACTGAATGGGGGGGGGGTGGGACTGAGGGTTCTTTCCCCCTGCCTGGACCCACATCCGCCCTTTACCCCTTCCCAGCAGTGGCCCCTGGGAGACATGCCTCCATGCCTCAGTTTCCCCATGTGTAAGACGGGGGATGTTAGCACTGGCCTCCCAGGATGAGGTGGACAGGAGAGCCCATGGGAGACCACGCCATCCAGTGAGCAGCAGCCTCGCTGCTTTGGACACATTTGCTATCGTTATGTGAGGGTCACTGGGTGGGCAGGTGGTTCCTCCAGACCCTTCTGTTCTCAAGAGCCGCCTGCAGGCTCAGCCACCAGCAGGCCTCTCCCTGCCCGCTGCCTCTGTGAGTAATGCGCTCGCGTGTGGACACAGGGCCCTGCCTTCGTGGATAGGGAAGTTGAATCATCCCTGAAGGCTCTGAAGAGCAGACTGGGCCGGGGCTGGGGGAGCAGGGGGCACCCTCTGATGAAGACCCTGATGGGCTTCCCCTCCTGTGGATCCCAGACTTCCTGGGGTTGGGGACCCAAACTGAGACGGTGGCCCCACCTCACTCTGGCCTGGTCCCCCCCTGTCACTCTGTCACTCTAGTGATGGGGGTGGGGTCACCCCAGGCCAGCTGGTTTGTAATCATACTCCAGTCTGCCCCTGTCCATGCCCGGGCCAGGCCATGCCTGAAGGAGGCCAGGGCTCTTGCGGTGCAGGACCCCAGGGAACCAGTGTGCGCCCCAGGCTTACCCCGGCTGCCCGGGAAGATGGAGCCCCCCTTTCCCCTGTGCCCTCGGGACCCCAGGGATCTGGTGAGGGCCTCAGAGGTTGACATCCTTGCTGCCTCTTCTACCCGACCCCAGCCTGGTCCCCCCAGCCCGTGGGTGCTCTGTGGTCACCTAGCCAGGCTACTCTGCAGCGGCCAAGCCTGGGGCCCATGCCCTCTGACCCAGCCCTGTGCTGTCCCTGGTCCTCCTCTTGTCCTGAGCGGGACCTGCACCCAAAGGCTCAGAGAGGGATCCAGCACCAGCGTAAGTCTTTAGAAGGAGCTGGGGAGGCTTCACAGATCGGCCCCCTCGGGGCGTGGGACTTGGTGACAGTAAGACAGCACCAAGATGAGCACGAGACCGCAGGGCAGCCCCACACCCACGGGTCCACAAAGGCCATCCTGGAAGAGGCCTCTAGAAAGAAGTCACACTGACGTGCCAGCGCCTGCTCTGGGCCAGTCTTTTCCTGAGCGCCTGACACCGATCATATTGAGAATAGTGTTTCCTCTCCGGGTTATAGAGGCGGCAACTGAAGTTAAGTGGCTTGTCCAAGATTACTAGGCTAGGGAGGGCCGAGCGGAGAGTCCTGTCCAGAGGCTGGCTCCCGGCTGCTCCTGCTCTCGCAGGACAGGGTGAGGGCCCAAGTGCCTGGGATTTCCCTGGGGACTTCCCTCCACCTGCCCGTCTCTCCCTGGCTCAGGGCACCAGTGACTTCTGCGTGGCTCCTGACACCTTCATCCTGAATGTCACGGAGGGCCAGATCAACACAGGTGAGCAGCTCCAGCCTCTGCTGTCGAGCCCTCAAAGGGCTGGGGCCGGCACTCGCCTGCTCCAGGTGGTCAGTTCTGGGCCACGTTCAGGACTTGCCTCCTTTGGCAGCTTGGGGACAGGGAGGAAGGGCTGGTGTGGCCACTTCAGGTGATGGGAGCCTGGTCACCTGTGAGCCTCTGCCTGACGCCAATGTCTTTGCCTTGCAGAGGTGACCCGTTACTACCTGTACTGCAGACAGAGTGGAAGCAGCCCCTTCCAGCAGGTGCAGCCCCACCGGGCCAGTCCTCACCCCGCCACAGCCCCCTCCGCCATTCCTTCCTGACCAGTCAGGGGGAGGGGCGGGTGTCCTTGCTTCACTGTCCTTGGAGGCCAGTGCTCTTGGCAGCATCTCCCAGGCCAGTGTTGTGCTCACGTCATCCCGTCTGCCCGTCACCCAGGGGTCTGGTGAACGTGCAGCAGGGCTGGGCCCAGAATTCTGCCTGTTTCAAGCTCTCAGGCTAGTCTGTGGGTCCGAAGACACACCTTTGTCAGAAGCCGGAGGGTTGGAGGGAAGGGCCACCATCAGGGTGTGACATGCGGCGGGAGGCTGGGAGGACAGCCTCGGAAGCTCTGGGGGCCCCAGGAAGTGGCACTGACCGTGGCTGCACATCTCCTGGGCCAGACGCTGACCGTCTTCCAGCGCTCGCTGACCACCATGCAGATGCAGACGGCGGGACTGCTGCATTTTGCGGTGCCCCTCTTCCCCACGGCGGAGGTGAGGAGCAGCGCCCCGCTGGGCCTAAACTTCTCCCCACCTCGTCCCCACTGGAGCCCCAGGGCCAGGGCGTCGGAAAGCCAGCGCTCCCCTCAGGAGTTAGCCCCGTCCTCTGGCTGGGCTGCTGGCTGTGGTTGCAGCCCCGGGTCCTGTCCTCACCATGATCACCTCTCCTCTCCGCGGGTTCGCCTCTTCCTGCTTCAGAAAGATCTGCTTGGAATCCAGAGCCTGTTGAACTCCTCAGAGTCCAGCCTTCACCAGCTGACAGCCTTGTTGAACTGCAGAGGGCTGCACAAGGTGCTGGGGCTGGCGTGGACGAGTGGGGAGCTGGGCGTGGTCCTGGGGTGGGTGTGTGGAGGGTGGAGCCTGGTGTGTCTTGGGGGCGGGGCCTTGGTGTGGGGTGGAGCCTAGTGGGCGGGGCCTGGCCCCTGGGCCTAGTGGGCATGTGGAGGAAGGGGTCTGGGGTGGAGTGAGTGGGGGCGTGGTCTGGGGTAGGGTGAGGGGGTGGGGTCTGGGGGCCAGTGGAGAATGGGCCCTGGGGCCTGGGGGTACGTGGAGGATGGGGCATGTGGCCCTGGGGCCACATTTTCCCAGAGAGAAGCCATAGAGGAGAGTGTCTGAGCTCTCTTCTAGCCAGGAATGGGCAGAAGCTGGGCAGCGGGAAGCTGGAAGAGGTGCCTGCTTTCTGATTCTCTCCTGTAGCTAAGCCGGGAGACTCAGCGGCGGTAGGCGGCGGGTACCGGCGGGCAGGGCGGGAGGATAGCTCAGGTTAGCCCTGGAATGTTGAGGATTCTGACCTAGGTGGCCAAGGCTATTCCCCGTTGCCCAGGCTTCTGGCCTCTGAGTACCCCGTCCGCCCCTGGCTGAAGCGAACACCGCAGTCTTATTGCCAGGTTACCTTTAGGAGCTTGGACGATCTAACACTAACGCAGGGCTCACTGGGTGCATGTGCCCACCTTCCCCAAAGCAGTGAGGCAGTGACTCGGCTTTTCCGTCTTTATGGCTCTGGAGCAAATAGTTGGAATAATCATCTCAGCCGGTTCTGCTCTCCTCCTTGTTCCGAGCACATTCTGCCACTGAGTCCTCACAGTCGTACTGCGAAATACCTGGGAAATGTTAGGGGCAGGTCAGGAAACTGTGTGTCGGCGGGTAGGTGGGTGCATGGCTGGATAGACAGACAGACGGATGTTTATATACATATGTGTGTCGATACACTGATAAACTAGCTGAGGATTCCAGGGCCGGTAAGTCCCGGACTTGGGCTTTGAACCCTGGGAGATGACAGATGATGGCAGGACTGAGAACTGCGGAGTCCCCGTCTAGTCCCCGTCTCACCCCTCTCCCTCCGCATCCACGTGAATGCATTAGCAGGTCTTAGCATCTCTGCCCCCAAATGCACCCTGAACCATCCACTTCTCTCCCTCCAAGCTTCCATCACGGGCCACACACGTCTGCTCCCCTGGCTGCTGGCCACGTTCCCCTAAAGGATCCCCTCTTCTCTTGCCCCCTCGCTGTCCCCGATCTTTCACATGGCCGCCAGCATCATCACACCCTCTCCACCCTCTGTCACCTTGTGATAAGATGCAAGCTCCTCACCCATCTTCCATTGGCCTTTCTGCTCTTCCCAGAACATGCCGGGTTGTCCCTTTTCCTTCATCGTCTCCAGGCACGCTCCACCCTTCTGGCCGCGCTGGTCAGAGGGATTGCCTCCCACCCCCATCCTTGTGTCTCTCGCTCAGACAGACCCTCCTGGGCCGGCACACAGTTGGAGCCTGACAGCAGTAGCGAGTCACTGGGAGCCAGACTGTGTTGTCTCGGCATGTGGCTGCTTCATGTGTATGGGTGCCACATGGGCTGGGATGGGGGCAGCAGGACACTAGATCCAGGCTCCCAGGCTGTGGCCCCGCCTCCCTCCAACCGTGAGTCCCTGTCCCCAGGATTATTTGGATGCCCTGGCCGGCGTCTGCTACGACGGCATCCAAGGCTTGCTTTTCCTTGGCCTCTTCTCGCTGCTGGCCGCCCTGGCCTTCTCCGCCATGATGTGCGCGGGGCCCCGGGCCTGGAAGAGCTTTACCACCAGGTGAGCTGCCTAGTAAGAGGACACCTCTTGCTGTGTGGGTGTCCTCGGGGGCCGCGGGAGGCTCAGCTCTGGCGGAGCTGGGAGTTGATCACTGCGGGCGAGGAAGGGTGGCAGGGACCGCGCATTCAGCCCCAACAGGCTGGCTGGATCTCCGCAGATGCTTCCGGAAAGTTCAGACAGACCCCCAGCGGCAGGTTCCAGGGGCCCAGAGCGGGAGCAGGGCCCGGGATGGTGGTCGCTGTCCTGCCAACTCGGCATCTCTTGCTTGTCCTGTTTTTCGCGACAGGACTCTGTGATCTGTGATAGATAATGTGTGTCAGAGAACCTACGAGACGAGAGTGTTTCAGCCCCAGAGTAGAGCAGCCTCGAGAGAGGAGGCCGGTCGGGAGGGTGTGTGCGCACAGGCGGGTGGAGGATGCGGGCGAGGAAGCTCCAGAGACACGCCTGCCACAGGGCACTCCTGGCGGACAGACGGGAGCGCCGGCCAGGACGCGGCCTCGCCCCTCACGCCGGTGGTTCCCATGTCGTTTTAGGGACAGAGACTATGACGACATCGACGACGACGACCCCTTTAACCCCCAGGCCCGGCGCATCGCGGCCCACAACCCGCCTCGGGGGCCTCTTCGCAGCTTCTGCAGCTACAGCAGCGGCCTGGGCAGCCAGATCAGCCTGCAGCCCCCGGCCCAGACCATCTCCAATGCCCCCGTCTCTGAGTACATGTACGGCGGGGCCCCTCAGGACTCCTTCACCCCTCCAGACTGGGCAGCATGTTGCGGTCGAGAGCCAGGTGGGAGGAAGGCATGAGGGGAGCCGTCTGTGGGTCCCCCCTGCAGCCACGGACGCCTGGGGGGAAGGCCCCCCGCACACCCGCACAAGCCGCACATCCTCACACCCCGGAGAGCCCGCTGCAGATGCGGGGCCTCCTGCCCCAAGCCCGCAGGGCCAGGCAGCTGCGTTCTCTGGCCACGCTGCTCCTACCCTGAGCTTCCGGCCCCACTCCGTCCCCTCGGCCCATTCCGTCCCCACCGCCGCGCGTGTGTGTCCCCACGGGACCCTCCTGCAGGAACCTGAGCGCCCCTGCCCGCTCGCCCCGCCTGACTGTCCTCGCCCGCAGGAACCAAGCCGCGCTCTTCGGTGGGAACCCGCGCTATGAGAACGTGCCACTCATCGGAAGAGGCTCCCCGCCCCCCACGGTAAGTCGGGCTTCCCGGCCAGGTCGCGGGCAATCACGCTGTGCACCAGGCAGGCCGTCCCCTACAGAGGCACAGACAGATTCACCCCATTCCTGCTGCCCCCAAGATAAACCACACCTGCCCTCTGGCAGGAGGAATCCCAGCTCCGCTATCAACGCGTCCACCCCAAATCTGCCTGGCCGTGGGGGTGACATCAGTGATAATGATGTCCCCCGAGACGGGGGACCGTCTTCCCTGATGCTCACTGTCAAAGGGTGGCGGCCTCCCGGTCCCCTAGCATACACCTGCACTGTGAAGCTGGCAACAGCCTTATTTCAGCCTTTACGGAGGCTTACAGACATCTGAGAGGGACAGAGACGTCAGTGACAATGGTTCGTTTTCTAGAAGAAATTCTGGAAGGAAAGAGGGAGGCCTCGCTGTCTTTGGTGATGTGTGCCCACCCTCGTCTCGGGGCTGGAGGGCAGGGCACTGTGCTGGCCTGTCTGGGGGCTCCCGAGAGCCCAGGGACTGTGCCCCATGCCTACCCTCCGCCTCCAGCCGGGGGACAGCAGGTTGAAAGGAAAAGCCAATGCCAGCTTCTCCAGGAGAAGCAGGAGCCCCACCATGTTCTGGCGGAGACAGATGCTGGAGATGATCAGGGACACTGACCCCTCGGTTGGGATCCCAGCTGGGTGCTTATGACCCCCGCATCCTGGATGAGTTACCACTGCGCCTCCCTTTCCCCTGGAAGCAGCATTTCCCACCTGCTTGATGACAGGGACCTGGGCACTGGTCACCCTCAGAACTTCTGGGTACTGTCCCTGTAGACTTTTTTTTTTGAGGAAGAAGCCTTTTATTTCTGTTTATTTAGTTGTACATCTTGGCTGTTCTCCTGGGAACACGCACCCGGGTCCTTTGGATGTATGTGGACTGTGCTTAGGCCAGAGGTGGTGGACCAAACCACTGCTCTGTCAGGGGGCCAGATACTGGCGTGTTTCACACTGCCCAGGTCATGTCTGTCTACCTAGAAAGCTGGCTCCTTAGCAGCTGCGAGCTAAGCTCTGCTAAGTCACCGTGGCTCCCACTTGGCTGCGCTTGGAAGAGCTTTCAGAAATTCTGGTGGCAGTTTTAGTGGCTCCGTTTCTGCAGTGGGCTTTTTACCTGAACAATCATGAAAACTGAGGCGTCCGGATGTTTTTAAAGTCCTCAGCTGTTTCCCCTGCACCATCGCCAGGTTTGGGAGCCGCTGGGGGAGCGGTCCCACCTGCTGGCGTAGAGCCTCTCCGCCCTCCCAGGTGAGCGCTGCGTGCTCTCAGGTGCCCTGTGCGGGTAGGGAAGCTGAGGCTGGAGGAGTAAGGTCAGCCAAGGTCATAAGTCGAAGAAAATGCACAGCTGGGTCTTGAACCTGATTGTCCAGGTCTGTGGCTATGCCCTCAGCCTGCCCCCAAGTGCAGCGCTGCGCCTGAGCACTGTCCCCAAAATGGGGGTGTGCGCTGAGCAGATGTGACAGCCATGACGGACGGGGCGTGGCTGGTCTGCATGCCTCTTGCCTTGGAAACTGGAGGCACTTGTCCTGCTGGCCCCGGGCTGGAAGCATTGCCAACCGTGAAGCCTGCCCAGGTCCCTCTAGTGTCCTCCTGTCCTCACAGTGACTGGCCAACCTTCCCTCCCTGAGGAGTTGGCATCCTTGCTAACAGTGTCCAGTGAGCAGGTAATCCGTTAATCTCGTTCTGACCGTCCCCTCTCCCCACAGTACTCTCCCAGCATGAGGGCCACCTACCTGTCCGTGGCAGATGAGCACCTGCGGCCCTACCGGAGTGACTTTCCAGCCTAACCCCCTTCCAGGGGTGCCTGCCTCCTTCACCCACTTCAATTTTTAATTAATGCAAAGACAAGCTGCATTTCTCTCATGGAAACCCAGGGCACCTGGAGGCTGCGTGCAGGACGGCGGTACCCAAAGTCTCCAGTGGCCACGGAGGGGCGGCCAACACTCCTGACTGAAGCTCCAGGCCAACAGAGGCACCTGGGCCATCTGCTTGTTCTTCCCTCATGTCCACTCAGAAATGCCCAGGTGCTTGCCATCCCCAAACCGGGAGCCTGGTTTGACTCAGGCCAACACCCACGCCGGCCAGACGGGGAGGGACCGGCCCTGGCTCGAGGACCCCTTTACCAGGATCGCCTCCTGCTCGCATGACCTGAAACCCCGGCGGCCCCTCTCTGAGCCCCCCTCTCCAGGCTGCACGGGAGGGTTGATCAGGAGAAGCTTTGAAGGCGATGCTGTGCCTGATGACAGCAGACACTGTCCAGATCAGCCTCCCGGGCCAGACAAACAAAGCCAGGGTCGTGGAGGCAGTGCGGGAGAGCTCTGTGTAGGAGACTGGGGGCTCCGGGGCAGGGGCCTGGGGGCGTCCGAGCGAGATGCCAGGCGTGCGGGGGGACCTGCCGTGTCCTGTCTGCCCGTCTGCCCCCCTCCGCCAGCTCACCTCCTTTCCGGGATCCGTGCTGTGAGTTTGCTGCCCCCGGGATGCTCTCAGGTATTAACAGACACTTTGAAAGCAACTTAACTCTTTTCCCAGTGTTTTTAATATGTTGATTTTCCAAAGATCGAAGCTCATAGCATATGCAGTTTGTACAGTAGGTTCGGGCCCACTTCTGACTTCTGCTTTGTGCAGCGCTGCCCGGCAGACTCTGCTGGATGCAGTCCGCTCTCTGAGGATCTGGAGGGGTGGCCCCAATAAGGCGGTCAGCGGTGACACCGCCTGGGTTGTGGCTCACGCGGTCAGATCGGTCCCCATAAGAGAGAAAAGACAGACAACTGGGCACAAACCCCTGCCCGGGTCAGCCTCTCTTCCCCTTTGCCTACAGGCAAGATGGTCAGAAAGCGTTTTAGCAGACAGGTGTCTGAAAGTGAGGACTTTCCCTACTTGCCACTGCCCCGCCCCTGCCCCCGGCCTGTGCCCCGAGGTGGGAAGGAGGAAATAACCACCCACCTCCAGGGTTTGGGTGTTTGGTGCTTCCAGCGTCCTGGCAGCTCCATGTCCACACTGCTGCCCGCGGCCTCGCACACCAACGCAGGGACACGGGCCTGGGCTCGGGACAGGCTTCATCTCCGTTTTGCAAGTGCCACCTTCTCCTCGACACGCCAACGGCAGAGCCACTCCCGGCCAAGCCTCCAGTCTGGAAGGGACAGCCGGGCCGCCGCGTCTCCTGCATTAACCTGTGTATATACCAGGCACCGTGAGCACACCTGCGTACGGCCACGCTGTGGGCAGAGAGGACCCCCGTGACGTCAGACTAGCTTCTTAACGTTTTGTTGTTGGCGACTAGACTTGTTTTTAATGCATGTAACTGAACTAGGACCCCTCAGGCACCTGAAGGAGACAGGTGGACACCCGCCTGATGCAACACACCCTCACCTGGGGGCAATAAACCACTCGTACTAAGATGCCAGCTTTCTCCACTGAGCGGCGGGGTGAGCAGGCCGTGTGGCGGGAGGGCTTCAAGCAGACTGCATGGGAGGACGGGGGCTGAAGGATGCGGCCGTCGCGTGCCGTTGTGAGGCCCTCGCTGTGCTGCAGGACCAGGGACGGGCCTTATTTCTGCCCTGGTCTTTCTCCGCGTTCACAGTTCTTAGTGTTGCTAACGAATCGCTGTCAATGACGCCCGCAGCAGTGTGGACAGGAGCCTCCTCCCGAGTTTATGCTCACGGTCCAGCAAACCCACAGTAACCCCCGAAGCCATCTGTTTTGCACAGAAGTCAGGAGGTGCAGGGAGAGTAAGGACCTGTTGGGAGTGAGTGACGGGACCCAGTGTGTAACCGAGTGCCCATGGGCGTCTGTGCAGAACTTGGGGCTGGGGACCTGGTCCCGCACTGGGCGGCTCTCCCAGGTTTGCAGCTTCCTCAAGGCTCCACCTCCGGGGGAGGCCTCTGGGCGGGGCCTGGAGACAGCCCCTCCTGATTTTGCTGAACAAGGAGACACCTGGCTCCACAGGGCCAGCCTCAGACCTGTGCCCAAGCTACCTCCCTCGGATGTGACCGCAGGTCGGGGTGCTGAGGCCTCTGCTCAGCGCAGCTGGATGTGCCGTAGCTGAGTTGTATCTCCAGGAGCAGAGCCTCGAAGCGAGGGCATCCCCGACTGCACGTGTCCGCCCAGCCCAGCTAGCAGCCTTGCCTCAGTTCTCCCTGCGCACAGCGGGAAAAGGCTCGAGCAAGGTGGAAACTGCTAGCACTAATCTGAGGTTTTGCTTTTTTTAAAGGAAAGGTGCAGGCAGGAAGGAAGGTGAGCAGGCAGGCAGCCAGAGAGAGGAGGAAGAAGGATATATTGATTTTATTTAGTTGTTCATCTTGGTGGTTTCCCCCAGTCCTGAGTCTCGAACCTGAGTCCTTGAGGTGTATGTGGATTACATCCAGTGGCCTTACCCGCTAGGCCACCAGGGCGCACCTAAACTCAGTTTTGAAGGTAATGGCAGCTCAGTACCCACAAGGGATTTGCGAGAGGGGCTTTAGTTACCTCTGGGACCTGGCGTGAGGCCTGAGTGGCAGGCAGGCCCTGCATGGAGTGGGAAGAAAGCCACGTGCCCAGCTCAAAGGTGGTTTGGCACCAACCTGTCACCCGCCTGAAAGGGGTGGGTGGTCGGCCTCCCAGCAACTGTTCCACCTGAACTTCTCTGGACCGAGCTGGACTCGGACCCAGGCACCTGCTCCCAGAGAGACAGAGCCGTGAACTCCGGCAACCCCTCTAGCTGAGTCTTCTCTGGGAATGCCATTCAGTGCCACTTACCCACAAGGGGTGGCCAGCAGGTTCCTTCCAAGCCAGGCCTCTCCTCCAGAACGCCAGGTCTCACCTTGCAAAACGGCGGGGCCTGTCACTGCGTCTGCCCTCCACCTGCTGACAAAACCGTGAGCCCACTGACAGATGCACCCAGATCCTGAAAATGAGCCTCCCTTTCCTCACCCGTCAACCAAAAACGCTGTGCTGAGCTCAGGGGCCAGCAAGCGAGCCCCCGACCTGCTGTCAGGCGTGGTGTGGGGTAAAGACCAAGAAGAGAGGAGGAAGAAGCACCTCGTCTGATTCAGTCGTTCGTCTTGGTTGTTGACCCGGGCCCAGGATGTGAACCCAGGTCCTTGGGATGTGTGTGCACTGTGCCCGGTGGCTTCATCCACTAGGCCTCCAGGGTGGCCACTTTTCATGTTTTTTAACTATTTTTTAAAGAATCAAATAACTTCCACTGATTTTGATGGTAAAGAGCACTAACTTTGAAACTCAATGAAAATGTTTCCCCACCCCAAGAATTCCATTCTTCTCTTTGATAAACCTGTATGATAAGAAAAAAATTGTTTTCGATTTATGTATAGCTATAGATATAAATATAGATATAGATTTTAGGAAAGGCGCAGGCAGGCAGAAAGAGGAGAAAGAAACATTTATTTAGTGGTTGGTGTTGGTTGTTCTCTCCGGCCCTGGGACGTGGACCCGGGTCCTTGTGATGTGTGTGAGCTGCATGCAGTGGGCTTATGCACTAGGCCACCAGCACACAGCAGTTTTCATATTTTGAATTATAGTAGTCAAAAATGTATAGAACTTTATTCTCTCTTTGATCATATAAATACTGACAAAATGCCTTTGATTTTGCCTCTGAGCCTGCAAAGCCTAAAAGATTTACCTTATTTCATAGTAGCATATGGTTTGGTGGCCCCTGGCCTGACAATCAGCATCTCTAAATTTTAGGATGACAAGCTTCTAAGGACAGACCGAAGCTTCTAAGGCAGCTGCCCTGAATTCATGGAATTGCACATTGGCAAGGAGGGCTGGCAACACACTGGATTTGTTTTGATGCAAGTTCAGTCTTAGGTGAAAATTGGGTGAAAAAATTAATCTTTTTTTAAAAGGACAAAGTGCAGGCAGGAAAGAAGAATGAAGGTGAGCGAGCAGGCAGGCAGGAAGAGAAAGGAGGAAGTAGTATTTATTGTTCTTTCTATGTAGTTGCTCACACGGTTGTTTCCCCCCAGACCTGGGACTGGAACCGAGGGATGTGTGACCTGTGCTCCTTCAGAGGTGATTGACCTAACAGCTGCTCCACCAGGGCGCGCCACGTTCCTTGAGTCGCGTGTGTCCCAGTTGGGTTTGTTTTAATCATCACTGTTTTTCTGATGACAAAAGAAAGTGTGTGATGCAAGCATTTCAAAGTTTACAGACATGTCAGTAAGCCCTGCTAGCGTAGGGGGTTAAACCGGGTGGAGCTCACATCCATCCCGAGGTCCCCAGTTCAAGACCACAGATTGGGGGACCCACCAGTGATGGACAACTGAATCAAATGAACAGAATGCTTCTATGTCTCCTCCTGCCCTCCTTAAAAAAAAAAAATTGTTTACAGGAACATGTGAGAAAGTGGAAAAGCCCCGACTCCAACGTGGGAACAACACCATTCAGTTTGATAGTCTCCTGGTTTTGTTCCAAAGTCTTCTAGACATGGAATCGCACTGCGCGTATTATCCTGTGATTTCTTTTTCTGTTTAACACTCTGTCTTGGGTGACTGCCCATCATTTAAACATAAACGTGCTCCACTGCCAAGGCCCCGGCGAGGGAGGACAGTGAGTGGATGCTGTTCGACCCGGGACTCCACCAAGGGGCACACTCTCTGCCTGTTGTTGGCCAAGAAGGTCCTGGGCAAGGCCCAGATCTGAAGTGTGTGGGGACCATCCAATGTGGGACACTCCAGGAGCAGGTGGAAGAAAGCAAAGAAGCCAGAGGAAGACAGCATGGTGCTGGGGAACCGAGGAGGTTGGGAGTGGGGCGTGATCTACCCCACAAGCCAACCCCAAGCCGAGCGAGGGCTGGGCCAGGCAGCTGGGGGACCCAGGAGCTTTCTAGGGGAAGCAGTGTTGCCTCTGGCGAGACAGGGCGAGAAGGGCTGACAAGGGACAAGGTTTTAAAATTGTGGCTGACAGCTTCACATTCTCTTCCTCAAACTTGGGTGCTCTGTGGTGACCTTGAGATCTATACTCTGACCTCAGGCCTCAGCTGATCAGATCAAACTCCCCTGGCATCACTGTCAGCTGCCCAGCCCTGGCCAGCCTCCCATCGTCACTGCGTCAGGGCATGTGGTGTCTGGTGGTGTCGCTGCAGACTGGGTGGGTGCCTTACGGGAGCAGAAGGAAGGTTCTAGCCACCTGGGGTTGCAAGGACTCAGGGTCCTCTGAGAAACCCCAGCACCTCCCGCCTCTCCCAAGCCCCCACCTTCTCAGGCTGCCCGTCGGTCAGTGCTCCCACCGGGCGCTGCTGCTCTTCCTCGCCCTCCTCGGGCTCCTTTACACCTGGCCTGTGTGTCTGTTTTATCCCTAAGAGGAGCCACATCCACTTTGGCCCCAGTTGGAGAAAGTGGAGCTGGCTTTTTTGACTTAAGATCCAATTTCCCAGAACATGAGAAAAGAGAAGTCAGAGGACCCTGCGTGCAGCCGGCATGGCGCACGCTAGCGCTGTGTTCTGGAGAGACCAGAAATTGCTCTGAGCTGGCAGGGAGAGGGCTGGTCCACTCAGTGCAAGAGTCAGTGGTGTCACTAGCTGGTAGCAGAACGAAGGGTGGATGGTATCACCACTGATGTGACTGACCGCTGCCTTTTTGGAAAGTTCTTTCATACAGGGCACTGAAGTCAGCACTTTGCCTACAAAGGTGAACAGGGCAGTGTCCTCATTTGGGGGGCACTCGGAAGCCTGGAAGAAAGCTGGGAAAGCAGCCCCATCAGTGGGGTAGAGTGCCCCGCAGTGGCCCCCAGCGTCTGTTTTGCACCCCTATTCCCACAGCCTCGTGTCCCTCCTCCGGCCACCCTGCTCTGTGACTTGCAGAGCAGCTTAAAGTGACGCATGCCAGGAGCTCGGACGCAAAGTCAAGTTTTAGAGCATTGCCTCCTTCAGCACGCAGCCCGCTTGAGACCTGGGAGCGGCTGGCTCTCCCAGACGGGGCTGCACGCGTGCTGCCGGCCAAGCAAAGTGAAGCCTGGAAAAAGGATCCACCAATCTCCCTCGCAGAAGAATTGCAAATAAAATATGGAGACGCTGCCCTCGAGGTGGTGGGACGTGACTCTGTTCCTGAAGTCTGGGCTGTGTATAGGAACTTCCTTCCAAAGAGAGTCTGGGAAAGGGAAGGGAGACATCAGACAAACGCGGCTTCCAACAGGTGGTGACACATGCCAGTGCGATGAGTCACATTGGTGCCCTGTGCCCGAGAAGACGAGAGGGCGCTTCACTGAGGTCTTCCTCCCCGACACCTGCAGCCCCAGTCTAATCATGAAAGAACAGACAAATCCCAGTGGAAGTTTGTTCTAAAAACGCTTCAGTCCTCTAAGCTGTCAAGGTCCCCAAACAAGGGAAGTCTGAGCAAGTGTCACAGCCAAGAGGAGCCTAAGGAGATGTGACAACTGTATATCACATACATGAGTAGGATCTTGGAACAGAAAAAGAGCATTAAGGGAAAACAGAAAAACCTAAGTAAAAGGTGGACTTTAGTCAATAATAACGTGTCGATCTAGGGTTACCTTTTTTTTTTAAGGTAAGACACAGGTAGGCATGAAGATGACTAGGCAGGGGGACAGACAGGGAGAGAGAGGAGGAAGAAGCATTTTTGTTATTTTTAATTTAGTTCTTCATCTTGGTTGCTCCCTCCCCCACCCTCCTTCCCCAGTCCCAGGACACAAACCCGGGTCCTGGGGATGTCAGAGGCGGTGGACCTAACCTCTGCTCCACCAGCGTGCACCAGCCAGCCGAGTTCAATAAATGGACCTGAGTAATCCCTATAAGGCAGCGATGCAGTCACACACCCTTAACCACAGAGACACGTTCTGACTCAGTATTAGGCGATTTCATCACTGTGTGACTGTCACGGAGGGTACACAAGCCTGGGTGGTATCGCTGCTATGCACCCAGGCTGTGTGTGGGAGCCCCTCTCCTGGATGTCCTTCGTCGGGACCACGATGTCATTAAGCGACATATGACAGTAAGAGGGGAAACTGGGTATGGGGCTGTCTTAGTCCTTTCAGGCTGACATATAAAATGCTACAGGCCAGATGTCTATAAAAAACACATTTCTCACATTTCTAGAGGCTGGGAAGTCTGAGATCACGGCATCGGTAGACTCGATATTTGATGAGGCTTTATTGGTTCATAGACTGTTATTCGCTGTGTCATCACATAGCAGCCAGGCTGCTTAGCTCTTGGGGTCTCTTTTTGGAGAACACTAATCCCATTCATGAGAACGCCACCCTCATGATCTAATCACCTCCCGAAGGCTCCACTCTGAATACCATGACATTGGGCATTTGTATTTCAATGTGGAAATTTGGGACGGATGATCCAATAGAAACAACGGTATTTTGGAACTCATGGAACTATTTTTGCAACTTTTCTATATGTCTAGAACTGTTCTAAAGTTAAAAGTTTATTTTTAAAAAGGGGAAGAAGCAAGGATGCTCACTTTCATCCATTCTATTCAACAGGGAACTAGAAGTCCTATCCGGAGCGGTCAGGCAAGAAAAATAAATAAGAGCTATCAAAATTGGAAATGAAGAAGGAATATGATCCTGGTTCACCAATAATACAATTTTATCTATGTGGAAAACTCAATAGATTTTGCAAAAAAATTGTTAGAACTAGTAAACAAATCCAGCAAAATAGCTGGGTACAAAGTTAACACACAAAAAATCAGCCGCATTTCTAGAAACTAATGATATAAATCTGAAGAGGAAAATTAAAAGGCAATTGTATTTACAAGAGTAGAAACAAAGTAAAATTCTTAGGAATGAACTTGACCAAGGAAATGAAAGACTTGTACAATGAAAATTATAAAGCATTGCTGGAAGATATTAAAGAAGACATACCTAAGTGGAAAGGCGCCCATGTTCTTGGATTGGGAAACTGAATATTGCTAAGATGTCAATACCATTCAGAGCAATCTACTGATTCAATGCCATCCCTATCAAAATACCAATGATAGCTTTTTGCATAGACAGAAAAAAATTCTGAAATTTGTATGGACTCTCAAGGAACCCCGAATTGGCAAATGATCTTGAAAAAGAACAAACTTGCAGTTCCTGATGGCAAAGCTACAATAATTAAAAAGAGTAATGCCAGTATGAAATTGTTCTATAGGCCAATAATAGACTGAAATAGAGCCCAGAAGTAAGCTCGCACACATACGGTCAAGTGACTTTTGACAAGGACTTATATCCATTCAATAAAGAAAGAACAATCTTTTCAACAAATGGTACTGGAAAATCTGAACAGTCATATGCAAAAGAATTAAACTGAACCCTTACCTAACATACACAAAAATTATATAATATTATATAATAAATAGCCTACTATAATTTATATTATGTTATTTATATACTATGTCACATATAGTATATAAATAGTCTGCACAATGTATCAATAAGATAATAGAGAGAAGTTAAATCAAAAATGGATAAAAGACCTGCCTGTAACAGCTAAAACCATAAGGACCTTAGGAGAAAACATAGGGTGAAATCTTTATAGGATGGGATTTGACAATGACCTCTTGGACATGGCTTCAAAGGCACAGCCAACAAAATAAATAAACAAAGTAGACTTTATGTAAATTTAAAATATTTGTGCATCAAAAGCCACTATCAACAGAGTAAAAGGTCCACCCTGACCATGGGGGGAAATTTACAAAGAGATATCTGATAAGGGATTCATATCCAGAATATACAGAGAACTCAACAATAAAACTCAGTAGCAAACCAACCTGATTCAAAATGGCCAAAGGACTTGGATAGATATTTCTTCAAAGGCGATAGACTAGTGGCCAATCAGCACGTGAAAAATGTTCCACGTGACTCGTGGTTAGGGAAATGCAAATCAACACTGTAATGGGACACCACTCACAACCATTAAGGGCAGCCATTGGAAATACATATGCTGCTGGTGAAGAGTCAAATGGTACAGCTATTGTGGAAATAACATGGCCGCTCCTTAAAAATGAATACATTCTATTAAATAAATAGAATGAATTACTATATGATCCAGCAGTTCCTTTCCCCAAAAAAACTGAAAGCAGAGCTTGAAGAGACGTTAGTACATGAGCGGTTCATAGCAGCATAATTCACAATAATGTGGAAACAATCCGTGTCCATCCGCGGGTGCACAGATAAACAAAACATGGTCTCTGCAGACAATGGAGGGCTATTCAATGTTAAAAAAGGAGGAACTCCTGCAATATGGTGCAACTTGAGTGATCCTTGAAGACGTTAGGCTAAGTGGAATAAGTCCATTGCAAGAAGACAAGCCCTGTGTGATTCCACACAGAGCATTGTGGTTGCCAGGAGCTTGGTGGGGTGGGGAGCTGGGGAGAGTTACTGCTTCATGGGCAGAGAGTTTCAGTTTTGCAAGATGAAAAGAATTCTGGAGATGGATGAAGAGCATGGTCCCACAATGACGTGAATGTACTTAAATAGCAGAGAACTGTCTACTTCAAGATGGCTAAGATGGTCGATTTTATGTTGTATCTATTTTTACCACAATGGTAAAAATGAGGGGAAAGTGGGAGAGACAGCAGTGCCATGGACAGTGAGCTGGCCAGGGCGGGGGTGCTCTCAACAAGGAATTTCTGTTGCTAATACTACTCTGATTCTCTGATCGGGCAGGAAGATTGGCAAACAAAAATGTCCACTGTGTCTCTGCACTGACTCCTCCTTATGTGATCTCTCGCCGGTGTCCCGGGGCGGCTGAGATGGGCTCGTTTACCAGGGGTGGCCACGTCCTGCCAGCGCTGGGAGCTGCCCCGGGTGATCAGCAGCATGGAAGCCTCCTGAGCGGGTTGGGGCAGTGAGGCAGTCAGGAGTCATTTTGATAACGTGGGAAAGGAGGATAGAGCGTCCTGTCCTGTCAGTGTTTCCATTTCTCCCTTTTCTCCTCACTTCCCCATCCAGCATTGACTAATGTGTGTGCAGAGGACCCCAGCGGCTTCCCAGAGCTGGGGGCGGGGTGACCAGGGTGGCTTGGTTTCTGTCCCATTGTGGAGTCCACTGCTTTTCCCTCCTGGAGGCTTTGTCTGCATCCCAGTGGCCTCTGAGCACACAAAGCTGGCTCAGTGAGCCTTTCAGATGCTGCTCCATGCAGCCCCTGACAGCCCCCTCAGGACGCTCCCAGCGGGTGCTTGCTCAGAGTAGCTGGAGGGAGCTCAGGCGCAGGGGTGGGGGTGGGGTTGCTGTCAGTCCCCTAAAGGCTGTCATCGGTGAGCGTCATCTCCTTGTCATTCTTGGTGCACTTGCCCAGTGAAAGGCAGAAGGTGGTGGTGCAGACAGGCGTAAGGAGAAGTAGGGGAGCCGGAGAGGCTGGGGGTCCTGTGCTTTCTGTCTGTCCTTTCACAGTCCCAAACACCCATGGGAAGCTGTCCAGGCCTGCCCCTCAGCCCCGCCCCCATGACCTCAGCTGACCTTTGCAATTGTCTCTCATTTTCCCCTGAAGGGACTGTCAACTCCAGCTAGACTGATCACCGACCCGCCCCCAAGATGCCTTTCTTCTGCAACAACCGCCCCTCCTCATCAGTCTGGGGAGCTCTCCTCCCCCTCCCCCTGCAGCCCCTCTCCATTTCTCAGGGCCCAGCCCCAACCCACACTCCTAGGGGAAGAGCCCAGTGTCCTCCCTGAATGGGCTTGGCCTGCTCCTCCGTGGGAGGTTCTGAGCTGGCCTTGGTTTGGGGGCTGACTCTGCCATCAGCTGGGGGCTGGCACACTGCCTGTCATCTCAGTCATCCTCTAATTGTCCTAAGTGCTGCCACTCTCCCCTACCGGGGAAGGTAGAGTCTTAAAAAGTGCGAGTAACTTGCTCAGGATCTTGAAACTGCTAAATGATCCCCTGGGTTCAAACCCATGTCCTTCAGATCCAAACCCTCTTCTTTTCGTTGACAGTCTCTCACTTCAGTGCCCTAAATCCATGAGACATTTCATTTCATTTCGTTTGTTCATTCATTCATTCAGTACACACTTACAATGTGCCAGTCACTCAGGGACTCAGTGGAAACACCCAGACTCTGCTCCCTACAAGTCTCCATGGGGCAGGGATAGGCACATCTAGGATGGTTATACAGTGTGTGGGGATGTGGTAGAAGGCGGCAGGCTGAGGGTTACAATTCCCACCCCTCCTCTTATTGTTTGCAGGAAAGGTGCAGACAGAAAGAGGGGAACAGAAGCAGGAAGACGGAGGAGGAAGAGCACTTCGTTTATTCTATTTGGTTGTCCATCTAGGTTGTCACACCCCCGCACCCATCCAGGTCGTGAACCTGGGTCCTTGGAATGCAGTGGACTGCACCTGCCAGAGGCGGCAGTCTTACCCGCTCAGACACCACAGTGAGTCTGTAATTCCACTTTGATGCACCTGGAAACTGAAGGAAGAAGTGATGAAAGGAGCTGCCAGACTACAAACAAATAGCGGAGTCAGGCATCACCACCCAGAGTTGAGGACTTCAAGGTATTGATCACAAAGTGCATTTTCAAGGGGTTTTGCCCACGCGTGTTTATAGACTTGGTTAAGCCCCTTGGCGAAGACCCTACCAAAGGTCGTCATTGCCGGTGTTTGAGTAAATTGCTGGTTATTGTCTCCTGACTCCTGCAAGAGAGCCAGAGGGGACCGTGGCTGCCCCGAGGTCGCGTGCCCCACCCCCACCCCGCAGCGTCCCGGCCCGGCCGGGGTTGCTAGGCGACGGTAAACTCCGCAACTCCCAGCCGTTGGAGAAGCGCCGGAGCCGGCACCGCCGCTGGAGGAAACGGGGTAAGGGTGGGCGCCGGGAGGACACCTGGGGCTGAAGAGGAACGGGAGAGAAAAGGGGAGAGCCCCTCCCAGGGCGATGAGTCAATGAGTGCAAGAAGCCCCCTGTGGGGGCGTCCTTCTGAGACGGCTCTGCTGGGACGCCACTCCTAGCATCCCTGTTCGTCCCATCCACCCAGTCACAGGAACCAGCAAGCTCTACGCTCCTTACCTCTTAGGACCCTTCATCTCAGGGGACCTGACATGACCTATCTCTTGGAGGGGTGGGCGGCCTCAGAACCCTTTACAGCTGAATGGGTGGAAAGAGCCACCTGGAGGGTGGCCCCAGTCCTGAGCTTTGGAATAAGACAGAGGGGCCGGTATAGGGACCAGGTACCTACTGCTCTGGGGCAGATTCCCTAACATTCCCTCTATTCCTCAACCGGGGAGTGGCCATTCATGACGCCCAGAAGGGTATCAAATCCAAGGCCCCAGGATTAGTTTCTTCTTCCTGCAGCAAGTTCAAAGTTCATCACCTCCCCTCCAGCCCCAGAAGCAGACTTCCTCCAGCTCTCAGACCCTGGGCTCCGCCTCCCAAATGGTCACCTTGCAGTGCTGTGCTCCCTGTCACAGGGCAAGAGGAGTCCCGGAGAGGGATCCCGAGGAGGCGCCCTGAGGGTTGATGTCACATTCACTCTCAGCACCTGACAAAGAGGCTCCCTGACTATGTCAGGCCCTGGGGGTGGGGAGTGACTAAAAAGACCACAATCTTCCCTCAGGGAGACTGACCCCCCAGTTCTGGGGCCCCCTCCCACCTCTCAATGTCCTTGTTACCCCAGGGTGACCAGGTGTGCTTAGAATTTCTCTGGTGGAAAGCCAGGGTGGTGGTGGTGGGTGGGGAGGTCCTAGGGACCTCTGCCGCTTTTGAAGGTGAATCCCTTAGGACCCCAAGGATGTACAAAAGAGAGAATGAAGCCCCACACCTTCAGTCTTCCTCCACCCAAGGGGTGCCACCAGAGCCCACCAGTCCCTGGCGCTGCGTCCACGAGGGAGAGGAGAATGTTGTGTCTCCTTCTACCGTGGGGAGTCCAATTCCCCAGGGAGAAGGTCCCCCAACACCCTCCGCTCCCTCCCAGCTGGGAAAACACCTGCTCTCGAACCACAGGGAGTTCTTTCCAGAAATGACTGTGCTGGTGACTAGTAAGAGGAGGTTTGTTTTTCTCATCGGTGAAGGTTCTCATCCAACCAACCAGAATCATGGAGACAGCTGTGCTTTTTGTTTATCTTTGTTTAGTATTGTTTTCTTTTTTCTTTAGTCTGCGTGACTGCGGGGCTTTTAGGGTCTTGCATGTGCTGCTCAGTGTGTATCTCACACTACTCCCCCCACCAGGGTCCCACTCCACCCTGCTCGCTCCCTCCTTCCCTGGTTCCTCCCTGCGCCCACCCGGGAAGCCGCAGTCCTGGTTCTGTGAATTTCCCGCTGATTTCTCTGTGCGTTTTGTTTCTTTATATTCCACGTCTGAGTGAAACCATCCCGCACTTTGCTTTTTCTTTCTGGCTTATTTCACTTAGCACGATTCCTGCCACTTTCAGCCAGGCTGTTGCAAAAGGCACAATTTCATATACCATGGTATCTGCAGAGAATTCCGTAGAGTCGCTAGACCACAGCTCCTTTATCCAGTCATCAGCAGATGGGCATTTGGCTTGTTTTCATGTGACAGTGTGTGCGCGTGTGTGCGTGTCTGTGTGTCTCACAGGGCCCTGTGCTGGCCTGTGTCGAATAGCACACTGGGCAACCTGCTGTAACTGGTGCTTCTGAGCCCCCCAGCCGTTGCTTCTGCCATTGCAGAGTAGAAGAGTTTCTTTTTTTAGAGAAGCGGACGAAGTATTTTATTTATTTTATTTAATTGTTCATCTTGGCTGACTGGCCCCTGCCCTCCGGCCCTGGGAAGCAGATCTGGGTTCTTGGGATACATGTGGACTATGCCAGCTGAAGGCAGCTGACCCAGCTGCTACTCCACCAGGGTGTGCTGAGAAGAGAGTTTCTAAATCATACAAAAGAGGGGAAACACCACTTTCTACAGGTTCTGGGGCTGGGAGTGGGTGGGGTGGTCCTGTCTTCAGAGAACAAGCTATGTGGAGATAAAGGGGCCTAGGGATGACGCCCCCACCCTCATCACCCACACTCCTGTCCTGCTGCTCCAGGGCTCACGGCCACCGCCGGCAAGTCTCTGAGCCTGTCTTGGCTTTTGGTCTCACACGTCTGGGCCAGCAGGCCCACTGGTCTGGTTCCTTGCTGCCCTGGAGATGGAGGGCAGTCCATTAGTCCTCCGAATATGTCTGGTCCTATTTTTCATCCAGGCTGATGATGAAAAACACAAGTCACTAGACCCCAGCCCAGACATATAGATCAGCGTTTGCAGGAGGGGGCCTGGGAATCAATTTCTCTCTCTCTCTCTCTCTCTCTCTCTCTCTCTCTCTCTCTCTCTCTCTCTCTCTCTCTCTCTAAGGAAAGGTGCAGGTAGGAATGAAGGTGAGTAAGCAAGCAGGCAGGAAGAGAAAGGAGGAGGAAACATTTTTATTTTTATTTTTATTTAGCTTTCACACTGATTGTTACCCCACCCACCCGGGGCTCTAACCCAGGGGTATGTGGCTTGCGCTCCTTCGGAGGGGACTGACCTAACTGCTGCTCTAGCAGCGTGCGCCAGAATCTTTCATTTGAATGAACAGCCCAGATCTGAGAAACACTGGTTGAGAAAGAGCCCACACTCTGAAACGGGTGGCTGCCAGCCTTGGTTGCCCGCAGGAGTGAGCTGGGGCGCGAGCTGGGGAGCATTGAACCAGTGCGCAGACCCGGATTTGGGCGGCGCCCTCAGCCTTTCCTGCTCCCGGCAGGCCGGCCTGAGTCTGCCTGGCACCGCCTGCCCGTCCTGGCGCTGCCTGGACTTAAAACTGCAGCCTAGCAAGACGCTTCGGCATCTGCCCTGAGCATGTGTCCAGGCTGCTCCTCCCAGCGCCCGGGACTTGACAGGTTTTTGTGTATTCTGGGCCCAAACCCTCGATCAGATATGCATGTAACGTGCAGATATCTTCCCCAAGCCTGTGACTGGTCTTTTCATTTCCTTCATGTTGCCGTTTGAAATGCAAGTGTTTTCATTCCGAGGAAATCGAAGGTGTCACTGAATTTCTTTTATGGATCAGCCTCTCATGCTGTACCTAGGAAATCTGTGTCTAACCCAGACCAGGAAGACGGTCTCTCTTGTTCCTCCTCCTAAGTGCACAGTTGTAGCCCTTACACTTTGGCCTGTGTCCTCGGCGAGTTGCTTTTTGTGGCCGCGTGTGGTCGGGTCCCAGGGTCGCATGATGCCCGGGACCGTGCAGCTCTCCCAGCGCTGTTTGTTGGCCGGGCCCCCCTTATGACTCCATCGAAAATCAGTTGGCCATAGTATAACGCCGTGTCTGAGCTCTCAATTCCACTTCACAAGGAAAGACGGGCACACGCGCTCTCACACGCGCACACGCACGCGCATGCGCGTTCTTTTCTCGGTACCGCGCTGTCTCGGTGATTCAGCTTTCATTCGTGTCCGCAGCACGGACACGTGGGAGCAGTGGGAGCTACGTTAGAACAAAGATAAGGCATGCAGTTTGCCCTCAACCTGTGCATCTGCAGGAAAGTCTGTGGAATTAGATTTTTTTTTTTTAAATCACATCATGTTGGGCGCCCCAGAGGGCATTTTTAGCCCCAAACTCTAGTACAAAGCGGCTCCGGAAAGCCAGGTACTCGGTAAGGCGAGTTACTCCTTTATCATTTCAGCTGCATTTTTTTCACCTGTTTCCTAAGTCTGGATATTTGTCTCTGGGTTTTACCTAAAGCACGTTCCATCACGTACCCTCGCAGGCAAGACCCTGAACTCCGACCACTGAAAGACCAGGCTTAGAAATCCCCTGGAGGTTCTTTCACCGCTGTCTTGCCGCACCCCTAGCTGCTCATCCCACAGCTTTTTTTCCAGGCCTCCTCGCAGGCCCAGGAGCCTGGCAGACCCACAATCTGAACTCCCAGGGAGGCACACACGTGAGGGTTCAGCTGAACTCCGTGGCATCGCTCCATGCCCGTGCGGTGGGCAGCGCTCAGGGAGAAGCACCCGCTGGAGTCGATTGCTGTGACAGGGGTCAGAGGGTCAAGGTCTTTTAGGGGGAGAGTGAGGCTGCTAGAGGGTGGAGTCCTGTGACCCGGAGCTCTGGAGTGGCCGAGGCTTCTGGACAATCAGGTGAGTGGTGGGGGGTGCGGGGTTCGTGCCCAGGAGCAAGCCTGCGATCAGGCCCCCACACAGAATTTCCTGCCTCCCAGTCCACATTCTAGCTCAGTTATCACTTGCTGGGTGAGGGCTCTCGAGTCCAGCGGGCCAGCAGGACCACATGCTAGTTTCCTGATCCTGGGCCAGGCACACAGGTCATTCTGAGCATCAGCTGCCTCCAAAGCAGAGTCGGGATGTGTTTCCTTCCTCAGACAACCAGCAAGAAAGAACTGAGCAAGGGCACACTTAGCATACCGTCAGCACTTAGCGACTTTTCAAAATGCAGATGCAGCTTCTGGACAAATTCCCGACCAGGTTGGGAAGCCGGGGCCGCCGGGGAGGCCCGTGGGACCAGGAGGCGGCCGGGCTGGGCCGTGGTCACCGCCGCCCTCTGCCCGCAGCCGCCAGCATGGAGATCGTGTATGTGTACGTCAAGAAACGCAGCGAGTTCGGGAAGCAGTGCAGCTTCACCGACCGCCAGGCGGAGCTGAACATCAACATCCCGCCCAACCCCGAGCTGGCAGAGCAGTTCGTGGAGCGGAACCCGGTGGACACGGGCATGCAGTGCTCCACCAGCATGTCGGAGCACGAGGTGGGGCCCGACGTCACGGGGGCAGCACGAGGGAGGGAGTGGGTGTCCCCACCCACCTGGCAGCTGGTGGGAGTGACCATCGCAGATGCTGGGAGTGACAGGGCAGGATCATTGTCCCAAGACCCAGCCTGTGGCCCAGTCAGGAGACGCCAGCCCCGACCAGCGCCGGACTGGGCATATGCCTGAGCATGTGCGCGCCAGGGACTCTGGCCTCCCTTCAGCTTTCACTAGAGCCCTGTCCGCTCTGGGCACAGCTGGCAGAGGTATCCCGAGCCTGCAGGATTGCCATTGACTGGCAACCGCCCAGTTTAGGGAAAGGAAAGAATCTTGCAGAAAGTGGAGGTGGGGGGAGCCTCTGAGATAAGAGCTCTGAGGGTCACGCGGCTGTGCGAAGTCCCAGAGCGTCTCCTGTCTGT
>RJWH01005961.1:0-64141 GCA_004363575.1 Solenodon paradoxus
CTGAGGAGGTCTCAAATCCCCAACCTGGTTTCTTCCAGGGTGCTTCTGAATTTTTGACCCAGGTAGTACAGCTAGAAGAGCTAACTGAGACCTGCAAATGAGATGGTAATTCCATTCTAATCTTGAGAGGACATCTGCTGTGAGCAAAATATTACCTTCAGTAGCATGATGTCATTAATAAGGTAATTTTTATCATATTTCTCATGAGGGATAGGCTTGAGCACACGAATCTTCTGCTGGGTGTCTTCCTTTTGCTTGATGTCATGGGCACCCAGAATGACAGTCATATTTCTGTAATAAAAAGTGGATGGTGTGAATCTCGTGAGCAACAACTAACTCATACTCTGAAAGCCGTGGGATGATCCAAACCCAGACACTACTGTTATGAGTTAGATTCCGAGGCAGCCGTGGGATGATCCAATCTCAGACACCCCTGTTATGAGTTAGATTCCGAGGCAGAAAGAGTAGACGCGTCATCCTCTTAGCTGGCAGTGTGGTAGAAGACATTTTCCCTAACCCCAATGCACAAGTTAGTCTGCAAGGAATGTTATGCTACATCATGTTCTATGGAGACTGCATCGATGTCCTGTTATCCTTGACTGAGGACAAACAAGCATCACCTCTGTGTTCTGCACTTGTGCATAAGTGACGAGTTGCCAGCAGAAACCAGAAGTAGCCAAGGAGATGAATCATTACCTCAGAGTATGAAAGGAGCTCCCCTTGAACCCCCGTCGCTCAGCTTTGGGTAACTATACTCCTGGCCCAGCACCGGTACAATAAAGCGCTTTTCTCTACTTGAGTGAGCAGCCGTCGGTCTTCCCACCTTCTGGATTCTCTGCCATAACAGCAGTAGTGGTGACACAGTCCTGCTTCGTCAGCAGTCTTTCCTGTCACCCAACTCTCTGCACGTCCTGTGTCTTCCCTCACTTAACTGTGTCTCCGGAGACCAGGACTCTCCTCTGATTATCTTGTGACTCTGCTTGCTCGGGTATCTTCTCAGGTATGGGCTGTGGGCCACGCCAGAGGGTCCAGGGAAGATAAAGACTCACTTGTCCTACTCACCTTCCATAACAGTGAGCTGCCGTCATCACAAAGTCTTCCCTTATCAGGAAACCCCCACAACGGTAAGTAATATTATTGTCTTTAATGTAACGTACAGACGCCATGTAGGGGCGGGAGTGTTCTTTAACCTCTTTGCCCCAGTAGATCTCCCCTGAAATAAATAATACACCATGTATTTGTGAGAAAATGAAATAGAGGACAGTTACTGCCTGGTGGCATAAATAATGGATATTTCTGAGGATGGGATGATATGTGTAGTCTCAGTTAACAGACACAGTGAGATGTGGACTCCACGCTTCTGTACACACAGGGATGATTCAGCATGATTCCCTCCTTAGACAGTTTTCAGTTTATTTCTGTAGAGTTGAAGAGTTCAGGCCTTGTTCCAGGTCAAACACACTCAAGTACATATTAGATAGAAATCAGTTATGATCAGGACAGAGCATCTTAGGATATATGAAATTACTGTCTTCACTAACCCTCTCTATTCTCACTCTACATGTTTCTCAGAGTCCCTGTGTGCATCCCTACTAGTTGTATCTCGTGTATAAGATGTGGAATTTGGACCTAATATATCAGTCACTTCCTTCTCCCCATCCTAGTCGGATACACTGCAAATACTCTACTAATGCTTGTTGGATACACAAAATACAGTCAACAATTCATTTTCATTAGCAGCTAATGAACTGAGGTTCTAATGCACTCTAATCCAAAACAGACGTGACACTAAGGCATTGAGCCCTTAAGGTCAAGAGGGAAGGCTAGGAAGGACTGGATATCAAAGTGAGAAGGGGAGGGGTCTTTGGGAGCCAGTGTCCATTTAGGTCATAAGAGCAGTGGTGAAGCCAAATCTGAAGGCTCATCAGGGTAGGGGTACTTGCCCTGGTCCTTCTTAATGTTTTAGTGGAATGGGGATAGGCTGAAGGGGGCCAATAGGATGCTGAATGTCAGGTAGCATTTTTATTCTTGGTCCAGATAACAGACCCGTACTGAGGTAACCATCTCATCATTGCTGATTGAAATACTATAGGTGTCATTTCACAATTTCTGACACATCTTGTGCCATTCTAAAATCTGTCACTTTCCAAGTAACTGGTGTGTCACCCATGGACATGAGAAGAAAGAACAGGGTTTTCGAAGGGCATTTATATATATTTTTTCACTAAATATTCTTATACAGATTTTGCATGAGTCAAATTTTGGAGTAGCCTGAGGCAAAGGAAACCTTTTTGAACACAAGGTTTCTGAAGGTAGAGATGGTCACTTACCTCCCTTAGCGCTGGATGGGAAGAGATTGACCAAGAACAACAGGTGAAGCAGCATCTTTTCTGAAAGCTTGTCAAGTCAGATGTGGCATCTGTTTCACCTTCTAGCTTATAAATCCTAGAGGTGAATAAGAAGGGACAGTTTAGTGACCACCGACTTCCTCCTGGTTCTAGTGATTCTCCAGATATTTGATTTCAGCAGAAACCTCTTCCCCTCACACTGTCTAAATGATGTTGGTGTAGCAAGAACCACACTCTTAGGCAATTGATATTGTGATATATACAATGCTTAATATCCTGGATATTCTAAAAGGATGAAGAACTTGGGAGTTTGGTCTTAGCTAGAAGAGAGTCCTTTCCCACAAAGTATATCCTGCAAGAGCACGATTATGTTAATTTACCTTCAGTTATGATTTGCTACCTGTCTTCTTCTAATAATATGAAACTCTAAAATTCTACTCCCTTTATAGCTTTATTTTGTTGATAGTCTAAGAGGTGGTTTAACAAATTTGTGATATAAAAACAAAAGTATCATAAAACATTCAACATAAACAGGGGTTGGAGTGGGGAAAGGAAGGAAAGAGGAGGAAAAGTAGTTGTAATGGACACTAGAACTCTGGTGGTGAGAGTAGTGTGACATATAGACTGAGATGCAATTTTGATCTCTTGAAATGAATATAGCAATGTGAACAAAAGCAATAATAAATGTTACTGTTTAATAAACTCACTCACCAAGAACTAGTGATTCATTAACTTCTTGGTATGTTCAAACTACAGCTATCACAGGGGAATGGGCTGGAGTGGAGATCAGTGATGGGGTCTAAGGGAATGTGCTGACAGTGCTGGAAGATGAGGTAATGAGTGAACAGGATATTTGGCAAGGTGGGTTTAATAGAACACTTGAGCTTATTGAAAGGTCTGAATCCAAGTGATGCTGATTAAGTCATGGACATTCTAGGTTGACTATATTTCAATATTATTAAGAACCCCTTATAAAGGCAGGGAGTGACTAGAAGAGGAAAAGTTAAATTAGTCATTTTGCTTACCTATCATTTCTCTCTACCAGGTTGAGGTTACATGGGATCTACATGAGACCATAAGTGGGCCATGATTCTCATCATTTCATCCTCTTCCCTCGAGAGGAAACATGAGATATTGTGAGGAGTCCAGGTCACTGCTCTCTGCACACAGGTGCTTGAGGACTGACAATTTGGACGGGAGGTTCCAGTTATAATTTTACTTGTACAAAGCAAGATTGTGTAACATTAGTTTCCCTCTCCGTGTTTAATAATTTATATAATTGATAGGAGGAGACTCTGAAATCTTCTTTCAAAATTGACATAAACTTTGCTCTTTTGCATCTGTTGATTCTCTGTTACCCAGAGTAGACCATGTGAAATGTCTTGTCATTTTGACTTCTACTTTAGGTTTCTTCAAAGGGAACTGTTGCCCTCTTCCTTCTGAGGTTTTCCATCTCTCCCCACCTTAATGTACAAGACATAAGGATGTTCAGAAATGTTGATATTTATTAAATGTATGCATTATAAAGATTATAAGTACCTTGAAAATAACATTTATAAAGTTCTTATCTTAGAATATAATCAAAGGTGAGAGAATATAATTTTTGCTAAGATCAGTTGGGTATCATTTGAGTAACCTTGTCACATAGAACAATAAGTGTTTCACAATTTCCATAGCGAGTCCTTGCACATTAGGCAGCACTACTGCTAACACTGATAGATATTTCCCTCTTATCTAATGGGACCTGTTTGGGCCCTAATGCACCCCAGACAGCATCATAGCCTGTTTCTGCCATGGATCTGAAAGGGTTCATATAATATGGCTGGAAGTGCTCCCTCCCCTGTGTCACCCAACCCCGTCCTGGTCAGGGCTCTGCTGCTGTGACCCAAGCCTAAGTTGAGATATTTGCCTGGAGAGAAGCCTGCTTTCTGATGAAGTTGAAATGAATGATTTGTACTTGCTTCAGGACTTTTCAGTGAACAGAAAATGCTGAAGGAAAATGAACAAATGCATGTGAGAAACGCTATGCGTCATGAATACTTACAGTATCAGAATGAGACAGAGAAAGAGGCTGAAGAAATAGGAAATATAAGATTCAAAAATTTCAATTTGATGAAAGAAATTCACACTTGACTCATTTATATAAAAATAAATAATGTCCAGTGCCCAAGGGATCATGGAATAATGGTTGATTTCCTATGCTCCTTCATTCTATCTTACGTCTTTTCCTATCATTCTCTAGGCTACCTCTTCAGATGGTACTTGTGGTATTCATCACATAGCTTCTCTTGTATGTTAGGAGGTTTGTGTCAATGCTGGATGAGCTAATTCTGGTGTCTGGACATCACAATATGCCTTTCTTTTTGACTTAAGAGCTCTAGGTATGAGGAATCCTAATCTACAGAGACATAAACAGAATGGTAGAAAGAGCAATGACACAGAGAAATACATGGGAAATGATGTAGTCAATGAAAAACCAATGGGAAATCTGAATACACTAGACGTATACAAACTGCCTGAGGATGAATTAGGCCAACAGTGATAAACATACTCGTGGAAATAAAGAAAAAATAGAGGAAGGAAAAGTGAACAACAAAATAGAGAAGAAATGAAGCAGCTCAAAACAGATGTCAAAGAAAGAAAGAACACAATAGCTGACCTAAAGAATTCAATAGAGGCAATCAAGAATAGGATGGATGAAGCCTCCATTGGAATGAGTGAGCTAGAAGATAGGCAGAGGAATATACTCAAGCAAATCAGCAAAGGGATAAAAGAATGCAAAGAAATGGAGATAGCATCCAATATCTATGGGATAACATCGAAAGAAATAATATTCACTTTCCAGGTTTCCAAGAAGGAGAAGAGAGAGACAAGGGGCAGAAAGTGTATTCGAAGAAATGATAGATGAGAATTCCCCTAACCTGAGGAATGAAGTAACCTCCAGATCCAATAAGCTCAAATACTCTCTACTAAAAGAAATCCAAGTAGCCTACACCAAGAAACAGTGTCATTAAAATGTCAAAAATACAAGATAACAAAAAATCATAAAAGCATCCAGAGAAAAATAAATCACATGCAAATGGTCTCCGTAAGTTTGTCAGTTGATTTGTCAACTGAAACTCTACAGGCCCGGAGGGAGTGTCCACTGTGATCTTCCGTGCCTCTGGGTATTCCAGAAATTGACTGATGCTAATATCTGTATCAGAATATTTAGTGCCAGAAATTATATAAATGAACTTCCCCCAAACCCTATTCTCTCTTCTCCCTTCATTGGGTGACACACCAGTTGCTTGGAAAGTGACAAAATTTTAGAATGGCACAAGATGTATTATTGTAGGGAAATTGTGAAATGATATCATTTGCATTCCATTCTGCAAAGATGAGAGTAGTTATCTAAATTCAGGAGCTGTCATCTGGACCAAGAATGAAAGTGCTACCTGTCATTTAGTGTTCTACTAGGGCCCTCTGCCTGACACCACTCTAGTGAAACATTTATCTGCCAGGGCAGGTACCACTAAACTAATGAGCCTTCAGAGTGTGGCTTCCCTACAGCTCATCTGGCCCAAATGGACATTGGCTCCCAAAGATCCCTCACCATCCACTGTGAAATCCAGTCCTTCCTAGTCTTCCTCTTGACTTTGAGGGCACAATGCCTTAGTGTCATGTCTGTGTTGGGTAAGACTGCATTAGAACCTCAGTTCATTAGCTGCCAGTGAAAACAAATTGTTGACTGTGCTTTGTGTATGCAACAAGCATTAGTGGAGATTTTTACGATATGTCTTACTAGGATGGGGAGAATCTAGTGACAGTGTTCTGATGTATTAGGTCCAAATGTCTAAGACTTTTGCCAGATCAAACTTGTAAGGAAGCCCACAAGCTCTCCGAGAGATTTGCAGACAATGAGAAGAGAAGGTAAGTCAAGGAGAGTTATTTCATGTCTTCTAAAATACCGTATCCTGATAATAAATGATTTCTACCTAATATGTAATAAGTGTGTTTGATCTAGTACAAGCGTTGAACTCCCAAACTCTGTAGGAAGAAATTGAAAATTGTCTAAGCAAAGGATCATGCGGCAATCATCCATGTGTGTAAGGAGCCTGGAGCCCACATCTCACTGTGTCTGATTCCTAAGACCACACACACCATCCCAGACTCAGAAAACCCATTGATAGGCCATCATGAACCACCTGTCCTATATTTCATATCATCACAAATATATGGATATTATTTATTTCAGGAAAGATCTACTGGGTCAAAGAGGCGATACCATATTCCCTCCCATACATGGCATATGTACAGTTTATTAGCATTAATAGTGAGAAGTCCATGTGTGTAGATTTCCTGATAGAACACGACTGTGTTATGACAACAGCTCACTTATGAAAGGTCACGAGCACGAATGAGTCCTTCTATTACTGGGAACCCGTAGTACGGCCCACAGCCTATAACTAATGCGATCCCATATCAAGCAGAGTTGCAGGCTAACGAGAGGAGACCTGATGTCTGGGACACAGCCGCGTGAGCGTCACACACGGGATGTGTAAGGAGAGACGGTGAAAGAGAAGGTTGCTTAACAACCAGGACTAGGTCACAACTGACCAGCTAAGAGGGTGACATGTCTTCTATTTATGCCTCCCAATCTGACTCATAACAAAGTGTCTGAGTTGCATTATCCCACTCCTTGAGAGTATGGGTTGCAGCTGATGTGACTGAGACCATTCACCTTTTATTTACAGAAACACGACAGTCATTCTGAGTGTCCACTATATCCAGTACAAGGAATACACAAGTAAGGAGACTCATGCTCATGCCTTTCCCTCCTGAAGACTATGATAAAATATCAAAGACTAGTGACATGATGCTACAGAAGGTAGCATCTTGCTCACTGTAGGTGCCCTCCCAAGGTTCCAAGGGAACACCTATCTCCTTTTCAGACTTCAGTTCCCTCCTCTGCCTATACTACCTGATCAATAAACTCAATAGAAGCCTGGAAGAAACTAGGTTGGGGACTTGAGAAAACCTCAGTGCTGCACTTAGAAGCTAAGGGTACTACCTGAGCTACACTCTCTCACTTTCTTCCAGCTGGAAACAAGATTGAAGTTACCTAAGCTGAATGGTATTGACCTGTGTCAACCCAGTCTTCAGTGGGCCCAGCAACTGGGTTGTTTGGGACAGGAGAGATCGGAGACAGGGATAAATCATGGCAAAATTTGCTTTCACCTCCTTATAGCTCTATTTAAATGTCCCAAATATGGTGTCTCTGGAAACTGTACCCCTTGAAAACATGATAACTAAAGCAACATTGACTTTATCAGGCTGATCTGGAACCACATAATGAACTTAAACAGATCGTCTTTCGAACCCTCTTCTGAGGAATCCTACCATGGCATCTCCTTGTCCTCCTAGTACTCTTATCAACATCCCCTCTCCACCTCCTCCCCAGTCTCCATCTGCAGTCACAGCTCCAGGAATCTACACAGGTCAGAAACTATCAAGAAGTTGTGTTTTAGTCAGACCAGTGTTTAGCACCTTGACATGTATACAAAAAATCATTCTCTAGCAGTGAACAAAGAAAAGGGAAAGGATTTTTGTCAGGTAATGACGTTTTAGGAACTAGGAAGATGTTAATCACAAATGAAGACAATAGAAGCTGAGAGTCACACTCTTTGGCCATATGGAATTCAACCTAAGAAGGGAACATCATTCCTGATCTTTCCAAAGTCTGCAAAAGCCCCATTCATCCATTATGAGAATCCAGGATTTCCTGCTGGTGAATGTGGTCGTGTTGACTCAGCAACTGCCTACAAATGTGTTTCTTGGTACATCTTCACCACTTTCAGCTCCAGTCACTGAGACCACCTTGCCTCAGACCTATCAGGAAAGTGTTGAATCATAACTCTGTGGTTGACACAATTATCTGAAAGTATAGAAAGGAAAATATCACCCTAAGGGCAATTGAGGGGATCCCCCTTCAAGGTCTGCTCCCTTGTCACCTGGAAAGTGACTTATTATGAGAACACCATAGACTGTTGGTGATGAGAGTAAGTGACAATGATGTCTATAACTTTCCATTCTGCAAAACTTAAAGTGGTTATCTCTTCCAGAAGCTCTCATAGTAACCAAGAATAAAAGAGCTATCTGACACTCAGATTCCAAATGGTACCCTCTCTCTTACCCTTTCCTGACATCTACCAAAGCAGATACCAGAACCTAATCTAACTAAGCCATCAGAGTATGCCTCCCTACTGCTCCCACAGTCCTTATGGAAACTGGTTCCCACCCAGGTCCCACATTCATTTCACCATCTCACTCTGATTTTCAATCCTTTCTACTCTTCCCTTATTTCTCTAAGGATTCAATGCTTTAGGAGGATAAATCTTCACCGTAGATCAGAAATCCATTATGCCATCTCCTCCACACATATAGGTCAAAGCAAATTTGTGTATTATTCACTTAACATCAAACTTGTATGGAATATTTAGTTGCTTCAGATTTATGATAGGAGAGGAAGATACCAGAACATTTTTCACAGTGAGACTAGAACTTTCAGATTTTGTAAAGCAGCCCCACTTTAGAAGGGAGCAGGGGCTTTGAGACACCAGGGACAAAGAAACAACTATGGCTGACGAAAGAAAAAATTTCCAGTCTTCTAGAAAGCCGATCCTGAAGACAGACCCTCTCTCCTCAGGGTGAATCTGAAATTTGTTTGATGAAGACAAGGGCTGAGGTCCTCATCAACACAGGAAGAAACTGGGAGCTAGGTAAAGAGGCAGGCCATACCTCAAACCACCATGCTGTCCACAGAATCTAGATGCCCACTTCTCAGTGTGTAGTGTTCACTAAAAATGTCATTATATCCCACATAGCCCAAGTCCACAGACGATTTAAGGCTCTAACAACCCTGTCTTCCTGCAATTGGAGAGACATTTTTCTGAAGAGGACATAAAGATGGCCAGCAGGCGCAGGAAAAGATGTTCCTACTCACTGAATGTCAGGGAAATGCAAATCCAAACAACAATGAGATATTACCTTCTACCTGTGAGACTGATTATTATCCAAAAGTCTGGAAACAACAAATGTTGGCTAGGATGTGGAGAAATGGGAGCACTTTTATATTGTTGGTGGGAGTGCAAATTTATACAATCCCTGTGGAAAATAGTATGGAGATTTCTCAAATAATGGAATGGAAATTCCATATGATCCTGGCCATCCCACTTCTGGGTATTTACCCAAAAGACACAAAACATGAATTCCCAAAGATTTATGCATTCCCATGTTTATTGCTGCCCTATTCATAATGGTTAAGAATAGAAACTACCTAACATTCCAATGTCTGATGAATGGATAAAGCAGATGTGGTACGTATATACAGTGGAATACTACACAGCCCTTAGAAGAGATGAAATCCTGTCATTTGAATCAACATGAAGGATATAGAGGGGATTATGTAAGTGAAATAAGCCGACGGAAGAAAGATAGATACCTGATGATCTCTAAGATGATTTATCCTGAGCATGTATCTTTGCCCATAACATTTATTGAATGTATTTGAATCAGAACAGCTGTTGATCTCAGCTCTGCAAGCGAAACCGACAGCTACACAGTGAAACAATCATGAGGCCAGCCATGCACAGACTAAAAAATTTCGGATCCTCTTCTCATTGCATTAGGTTCCTCAGTCCAGGACAATCATCCCATCCTCTTAACATCCCATTGTTGGCCACCAGGCCATTCCTGTTTTCTTGTTCTATGAACACATATCCAGGGCAATTTTAACTTTCAGGGAAGATAACTAGAAGCAGAGAGGCCCAACCTCACTCTCAGCCCCACTTGGCATCTGTATGTTTCTATGACAACAAACATAACAGGTATCAATATGGGGGTTTTCTGGTACAAAACGACATTGTGATGACAGTGGCTCACTGTTATGAAAGGTGAGGAGCACAAATGATTATTTTCCTCCTGGGACCCCTAGCAGAACACACAGTCCTTAATTTAGGATGGTCCCAGAACATACAGGGATATTGTCTACATAGAAGAGTTGTGTGATCCAATGGCACAGAGCAAAGAGAGTGTGGGACACAAGAGAAGAGTGAGTGGAGAGAGGCTGGGCAGCAGTAAGGTCACTTAATAACCAAGTCTGGGTCAACACTGCATAACAAAGTAAGGAGACTCTGTCCATTCTTCCCTCTCTTAGTCTGACTCAGCACAGGGCAGCTTTAGACTGGATCATCCTTCTGCCTTTCAGAGACTGAGTTGTAGCTCTTGTGTCTCACCATATACACCTTTTCTTCAAAGTAATATTAATTCTGCAATATCGATCAATGGGAAAACACCCAGCAGGTGATCCCTGTGCTCAAAGCCTTCCCTCACAAATACAATAACTACTCATTGAACAATGACAGTGTGCTACTGAAGGTATGATCTTGCTGAACCTCAGGTGCATGCCCAGTGCTACAAGGGAATATTCATATCATTAGGGGTCTCATTTCCCTTCCCGCTCATCTGACTGTTCTTCCTAGATCAGTGAACTAGAAGGGTCTTGGTGAACCCAGACTGGGATTTTAAAGGATTCTTAATGCTATTTCTTAGCCCATCCAACAGTATAATCTTAACTGTCCTCTCACATTCCAGAGAAGCTTCAATACAAGGCTCAACTCAACCAGCATGTGAAGACCATTGTCCTGTGTTAGAGTTAGGACTGGATGAGACGTAGTCAGGTGTGCAGTGTGGCAGGCTGGGCAGAAATGGTTAAAGGCACTTCTCTAGGCAGAATCCAGGAGGTAGATGTAGATGTGCAATCTGAGCAGAAGTGCAAGAACCTCCTCCCCAAATCTAAAATTCCATCCAATTGTGCATGGGAAGTTCTAATGACATCAAGACCTTTAGAAATGTAAGTAGGGAAGCATCTTTCTAGCCTTGCCCTTGGATGCTTGTGCTGATGGAGTCTCCAGACCTGTGTTGAAACCACCCGTACCCCAATTCCAACACCAGGAACTAGTGGGCCCAAAGGGTCCACCTTCACCTTGACCCTCTTCCCTGCTCTCCCTATGTACACAGTTCATCACTACCTCTGCTCAGAGCTGCTGTCCTGTCTACTAGCCCACTTCATGTCAACTAGAGTCACTTCATGGGACATCAAGCTGTATATCACAGAGCACAGAGCACAGCTAGTGAGAAAGTGAGAGACAGGCTCGGTCCCCACTTTTAGACACACCTCCCCCTAGAGCAGTCACATCAGTCTTTCTCATGCAGCTCAGAACACCCCACAATTTAATGTGGGCTGACAGCCAACCTACCAGCTTTTTATCTAGTCACCTCTTTCTCCTTAAGCTGGACACACTGCCTAGCTTCCCCTCATATCTAGATCAAGTCCCAACCCACCACAAGTCACCTGTCTAAGGTAGCCCTCTGATCTTGAGATGACAACAAAGCAAAATTGGAATGTGTACTTCCTACATCAATACGAACTTTCTTGAACCACCTTCTTCATGGCAGCATTTGACAGAGCAGTGGCACACACAACACTGTCCCCTCTGAACTGTCCAAGCTCTCTGTGATCTGATACAGTGGTTCAGCTGAAGTGTCCATTGTCCCTCTTCTGATATGGCCAGATCTCATCCTGGAGATACAAAGTTTAGGTAACCAGGGGACACTCTCTAGAGATACTAAGCTTGACTTCAGTCTGACACAAGTGTTCCATGTGAGCAGACTGGGTAGAAGTGACAGTGTAGGAGACTGCAATGTCAGATCTCTGGTGGATGGTGAGGAACAGCACCTCAAACTCCCTGTGAAAACCTGTGCCCCAGTGCCTAGAGACCAGAAGAGCTCCTGGAAAACGCAACCTACAGAAAGCTGGGTAGGTACTAAGAGCAGAATAGGAGGCTGATATCTGCAAGGAGTGTGGGCTTTTGTGTCCTTTGGAGTAAGTAAGAATGGAAAGCCCTGATCGTGGATTATTGTGTAGACGTTGAAGAAATGGTGCCAGAAGGCATATGCTGTAGGACCTCCAGCCATGAGAACTAGAGTTTGACTTCTCCAGAGCTGGGTGCTGATACATGAGGACACTGAGATGTAGGCACTAGTGTCAGCCCACCTCTCTCCATTCAAACCCTGCCCTTGCACTTGACATCTACCCCACCACCCAGGACACAGTGCCCAAAGCTCACCCTGTTGATGCAGGCTGAGCAGAAACCAGCATCTTCCCACTCTAACAGGTTCAGGAGACCCATGTTCACCCCAAACTTTTCTCAGTATAGGGACACTCAATTTTAGAGCATAACAGTAACTCTGACAAAATCACAAAATAAATACACAATACTAATAATCATACATCAATATACTATTTCTTTAAGCTTTAGTGTTTACAATTATTGTTTCTGAACAATTCAGACTCTATGTGATCTAATGTTATCTTATATGTACTATTATTTAAACAAATCACCAAAGGCTTCTTATTGTGGCTATTAGTAATGAGCAGTAAGTATATACATATATATATATACACACACAATGAGTATAAATAAACATATAGCAATGAGTATATATATAAATTTAGCAATGAGTATATATACAGAGAGAGAGAGGGAGAGAGACAGAGAGAGAGAGAGAGAGAGACAGACAGACAGGAAGATAGGGTTAAAGAGGTAAGGATTGCATTATGATGTATTATTAACTTAATTATATTTTAATTATGTAATTAAAATTACAGTATCATAATTGATCTGATTTGTAATAGAGTTTTATCTGTTTTTTGTTCCTTTACAAATATAATAAGAAAAATTTTGCCTCAAAGAACATACTTTTTTTTTTCTTGGTATTAGCAAATGCATTGTTTTTCAAATATCCTGCTCATTTTAACTAATACCAATGCTCTCAGCAAGCCCACATTACACTGACCCTGGTCTTATCAGGATAAATATCCTCTCAAAGCAAACTTTGAGCAGGGATTAATTAGTATTTTAATTCTGAGTAAGTTGCAGGATTAGTTTCAGACTCCCCAACACTGCCCATCACACTGGTTTGAGGATTGTCCTGGGAGACCAGTTGTTTGTCAGTCAAGAGAAAGATGCTACATCTGGCTAGTCCCAAGGCCAACGTCTCAAGGTTTTCAACTTCAGAGCTCCCAGAAGAGGAGGAGAGAAGGGGATCAGGACCTCCAGCCTACATTATTTACTTTGAGATGATCTTCTGTTTGAAGGATTTGCATCACTCCACTTTTTACTAAGTAGATATATTCAGTGCCTGAGAAAGCAAACATTTCAAATCAGTAAACAGTGATAGATCTAGCCAGCATGAGACTCAGAAAGGGAATAATCATCATGGCCATGGGGCAAGTTCAACAGGAGCAGGATTGACCCTGGTCTCCCAGCTCCAGCCAGCATCCTCCATCAGATGATTCCTCACACCTCTTCTCTCCAGCTCCTCTTGACAATTGACCATGGTTTGAGGCTCCCATATCTATGTCTCTAGGGACTAAGGGTCCCCATCCCAGGTCCATCCTCTTGATATGATTTCTGTCTCCCTGGGGCCCCAGCACTTGGTACATATCAGTGAAGTAATATGTTGGAATAACATGTTTCTTCTGGAGGAAGCAAATTCATGTGACTCTTGGGGTTACTAACCTTTTAAGTTTTTTTAAATGTACAGATTAAATCAGTAAACATCAAAGACTGAGCTGCACCTTCTTACTCCACCAGTTAGAAGTTGGAAGTAGGCACCGTTTCAGACCTGACCAGCCTTCTAGAGAAGATGCTGGCCCTCCTGTTCCTGTTGGTCAATGTCCTACCCTTCAGGGCTGAAGGAGGTAAGTGACAATCCCTATCCTCAGGGGCCTCACTATCCCAACAGGGACACTTCCATAGAGCCCCAGTAAGATCACTTTGATCTTTGCTTGCCTCAGTGTATTACAGAAATTTCTATCCCTGATTTGAATATGTAGTACTCATAAATTAAAGAGGACACTTCCCTGATAGGGCTTCTGTCTTCCGTGGGTCATACCCCTGTCTATTGAAACATGACTGTTATTAGAAGGACAAGAATGTGTGTGGGTGGGTGGGGGAAGGTGAATATGAAAGCTATGCTTTTCCATTCTGCCAAGCTAGGAGTGATTATCTACCCCAGAAGCTCGTTCTGGACCAAGAAAGGAAGAGCTACTTGACACTTGTGTCCTCCAGGTCACCTTTTCAGTGTCCCCACTCCCCTGACTCACCCAGCAATACCAGGGCAGGTACCAGACCCTAACATAGCCTTTGAGTGTGACCTCACCACTGCTCCCCCCATACTTATGGAGACTCGCTCCCACCAGGTGCCCCCATCCTCTATCCCCATTTCACTCTAACCTTCAATCCTTTCTAACCTTCATTTTCATCCTGAGGAATCAGTGTCTTGATGACATGTTTTCTGTGTTGGGTCAAACTTATTAGAACCACTCTTCATCAGCTGCTAGTGAAAGCAAATTTGACTATATTTTGTGTTGTGTCTCCAACAAGAATGTGAGTGGTATTTGCTATTTGTCTGACTCAGGATGTGGAGAAAGAAGTCGGAGTGTTCCGCTGCATGTGGTCCAATGATATAGTCTTTAGACTAACTCATCAGGGAGCTAAGCAGACACGAGGGCTCAGAGAAGCTTGAAGACAGAAAGGAGCCACTGTAGGTAACAAAGAGGAATTTAAAGGTCTTCTAGGATGGCTTTTCCTGAGCATAAATTTTTTTTCTTAACATTTACTGGAGTAGTATTTGATCAAGAACAAATGCAGACTGTTCAGGAAGAAATGACAACTAGACAAGAAAAGAATGGTGTTGTTAGCTCTCCATGTGCCCACAGAAGTTTGAAGTCCCAGTCTCATGTTGATTCTTGAGAGTAGAACATTCCAACCCAGCCTCAGAATATTCACTTTATACAATCAGGCAATGCCAAGTTTTTTAAAGGAACAAATAGTTTGAAGACAATTTTCTTTTACAGAGCAGATCTACTGGGGCAGAGAGGCGAAACCCCACTCCTGGCCTTACATGGCAACTGTACATAGCTATGAAAACAACATAATCTCCATCAGATGTGGGGGTTTCTTGATAGAGGACGACATTGTGATGATAGCAGCTCACTGTAATGGAAGGTGAGTAGCATAAATCAGTCCTTATCCTCCTGGGAACCCCCTTACACAGCCCACACCCCATGACCAGGAAGGTCCCTGACCACCAGACAGCAGTTAATCAGAGAAGACATCTGGTCTCTTGGGACACAGGAAACTGAGTGTGGGAGCCTGGAGAAAAGCATGTGGAAGGACGCAGGGTGGCAGGTCAAGTGTCTGAAGAATCAGCCTGGGTCACTGATGCCCCACACAGTAGGGCATCTCTTCCTACTCTTCCCTCCTTCTCAGTCTGACTAGGCAGTGGGACGCCCTAATCTGAAACTTCCTCATTTCAGAAGCTGACCTATAGTTACTTTGACTTACCCTCTCCACCTTTTTCACAGCAAAATGGGTGCCCATGATATCAGTAAAAGGGAAATCACCCAGCAGTATATTCCTGTGATCAAATCCCGAATGCACAAGGATTTTAATGCAATTTCACTGGTCAACGACATCGTGCTTCATGTATAATTGACACACTTTGACCAATTTGCCCTCCCCTCACATTCAATGTTTAATGCTTAAGAGTTTTGAAAATTCATTTCCCTTCTGTGTGCATATACATACACACATGTGTATGTGTATGTGTTATTGTTAAATCAGATATAGTAAGATTATAGATAGTTTCTAATTGGAGGTTTAATTAAACTATGAACATATACACTAAAATCATATGCTATTTTGATTATTCCTGTCACTAATAGAGCAACATATTTACTTTTCTTTATCTCTCTGTAATTTATAATTTTTGTGTCCTTCTACAAAAAATTAATGTATACATACAAAAATAAAAGCAAACGATGAGTATCCTTCAATTAAATGGATTACCTATAAATTAAATAACAGTATCATGCTTTCTCTCACTTAATATAAAGTACATATAGTGTAAATTATTTGCTACCTTTTACAATAATACTAGATACATTGTCTCTGAAGAACATACTTCTTTTCTTGTGGTTAGCAACAAATGACTTATTTCAAAAGTGATACTCACTACAACTTATTGCTGAAGCTCTTCTAATCCAACATTACACTGATTCTTGGTTTCATCAATACAGATAGTCATTCAAAAGCATTTGAGTAGGCAATAATGAGGATTTGAATTCTTGGTACTTGGAGAACTTAGTTTCCACTCTCCAACCCTCGCATCACAGTTTAACTGAGCACCGTTGAGGAAACCAGCTCTTGTAAGTTAAGTCCCATAAGGTCCCAGGGTTTCCAATTTGCAAACTTCTGAGATGGAAAGGTCAGCAAGGTCAAGAGATTCACATTGATAAGAGTCCAAGAGATGAACTGGTAAGAGCATGTCAGCTCTCCTCCCCAAAGAGCAACTAGAAATCACTTAGTTTTAAGACTCACTATGGAGGGGTAGAACTAAAGGGGCAGAGACAGCAGCACCAATCACCAACAAAAAGCAGGCAAAGGCATCAGGGTTCAGAGCTGCATCATGATTCAGTACTCCCAGGCTCAGGGGTGAAGAGCAGCGGAAGTGGTGGAGCCTCAGCAAGAACTGACCCTCCCAGGAGTCACTTTTAAGGAGTAGAGAGCCTTTCCATTGGGATTGGGACATGCAGCTGGGAGAGAGGGTATTAATGCAGGGTGAAGGTGGACCAGCACCCCAGTGATATGAGCAGGAGCCCGGGAAAAACTACACAGAGTGTCACCATAACCAGAAAGCAGATAAGAGAATTCCCTAAAACGAAGCCATTTCCCCCCCCAGAGATGCAGGATACACATACCGGAAATCTCATTCACACGTTTAAAGGAAGAAGAATCTTCCAGAAGGAAATTTCAAGCTACCCACTCACAGTCCTGTGGGTGGAGGCAGAAATGCAGCTTGTTTATTGACTGTGAGCCAGTGACAAGACAGCCACTACCATTTGAAACTGGGACACTGGTGTGATAGCTTAGCATCCCCCACACAAACTCTAACCCCATTGGCTGAACTCTCAACACCCAACACACCCAACACCTAAGAACTTCAATAAACCCAACCAGTAGTGATGCCATAAAACTCATGAAATCCTGAATTCAAAATGACATCCAGACTTACTCGGTGCAAGTCAATATCCTACACAAGACCATCATTGCAGGAAACCTAATCTGCAGAAACATACACAGAATGACAATAGAGAAAAGACAGAGAAATGTATGTAAAACAATTAGTCCAATTAAAACCCCAGGGGAAAATCTAATTATAAAAGATGTCTACAAACTGCCTGAGGATGAATTTAGGCCAATAGTGATAACAAATTCACGGAAATCAAGAAAAATATAGGGAAAAAAAGAGAACAACAAAAAAGAGAGAGGAAAGGAATCAAAGAAATGAAGACTATGATAGCTGTACTAAAGAAATCAATAGACGGACTCAAGAGTAGGATGGATGAAGTCTCCATCAGGATCAGTAAGCTAGAAGATAGGAAAGAGGAATACATTCAAGCAAACCCGCAAAGAGAAAAGAGAATAAAGAGAAATGAAGAAAACATTCATGACCTATGACATAATATCAGAAATAACAATATTTGCATTATAGTGGCCCCAGAGAGAAAAGAGAGAGAAAAGGGGGCAGAAACTATATTTGAAGAAATAATAACTCTTGAGTTCTGATCAAGATGGTGACCTGGCAGAAGCGAGACCAACATCCTCCATACAGAGCAAAAGGAATTCACCTATTCTTCAGAAACAAAAACTCAGGAAAACAAGGCACAGAGGCCATGAGGATGCAGCAACAATCACGACCTCAAAGGGTAAGAGAAAATGTCAGTGTTTTCAGATCTAAACCACAGATTTGGGAATCGGAATGAAACATAAGGAGATGGAGCTTCGGGAAGAATCAGGTCTCCCAGGAACTGAGAAAATAGCAGAGAACTGTCCCAGTGGGAACAGGACAGGGAGCCAGGGATGAGAATCTTGGCACAGGGCAGGAGGATCAGTGAACCTATGATTTAGACAGGAAGCCCAGCAAGAAAATTATACTGGGTGCCTCCATAACCAGAAGGCAACTAGGGGAAAACCCACCACCCAACACTTCCCACCATATTGTACTGGACATGCAGGACCTGCCCACAGGAAATCCTCACCCCAGGCGTAAAGCAAGAAGAGGATCTTCTGAAAGAGAAAATGTCAATACAACCCAATTGCATTACCCTGTGGGTGGAGGCTAAACTGTAGCTAGATTGCTGATTGTGGGCCAAAGCAAGGTTGTCATTAATGTTAGGAGCTGGGGCACTGGGGGAAAGGTCTTCATCCCCAAACAAACTCCAACCCATAGGCTGAACTCTTGGGCCTAAAAAAGTGTCCACATAAGAACTTCAACCAACCCAAGCAGTGGTGACACCACAGAACTCAAGAAATTCAAATCAAGATCAGGCTTACTCATTTAAATCTGATACGCTACACAAGGCCATTACTGCAAGGAAACCTAATCCACAGAAACATAAACAGAATGCCAACAGAGTCAAAACACAGATAAATATAAGCAAAATGATGGATCCAATAAAAAAATCTATGGTAAATCTAATACAACAGACAGATGTTGACTACCTGAGGATAAATTTAGGGCAACAGTGATAAACATATTCATGGAAATAAAAAAATAGAGGAAGTAAAAGAGAACAACCAAAAAGAGAGGGGGGATATGAAGTAATGCATCAAAAAAAAAAAAAAAAAAGAATATGAGAATGATAACTGAACTAAAGGACTCAATAGAGGGGCACAAGGATGAATGAAGCCTCTAAAGAATCTGTAAGCTAGAAGATAGGACAGAGGAATGCACTCAAGTCAACCAGAAAGGAGAAAAAAGAATGAAAAGAAACGAAGATGGCATATGAGACCTATGTGATAACCTCAACAACATTTGCATCATAAGGATCCCAAAATGAGAAGAGAGAGAAAAGAGGACAGAGACTGTATTTAAAGAAATAATATCTGAGTTTTTTCATGATCTGTTCAAAGTGCTGAAGGAAAAGAATTTTCAACCCAAAATACTACATAGCCTGTGATATTATCATTCAGAACTGAAGGAATGATAAAAAGCTTTTTCTGATAAGCAAAGGTAAAGGAATTTATCACCACAAAGCCAGCTCTACAAAAAATTCTAAAAAATGTAATATAAAGTGAAAAGAAGCCACATTTTAAAACGGTAATACAGCAAATATAAAAAGTGGGGAGGAGGAGATGAGAATAAAAATGTGGATAGTTAGAATGAGTATAAGACTGATGTTTCAAATAAAATCAACATGGGAAATAACCATAGAATTCTTAATGCTAACTTCCAAGTAACCTCAAAATACATCTCTAGGGAAAGAGTAAAGAAAATTGAAAAAGTAAACCAATTACAATATAACTATACCTAACCCACCTAAGAAGAGAAAGAGAAGAAAAAGTACACACTCTGGAAGAACACACAAAAGACAAGTTCAAAATGACAATAAACAGCCACATATCAATTATCATATTAAATGTTAATGAATTTAACTCATCAGTGAAATGACACAAGTGGAAGAATGGATTAAAAGCATAACCAACATTCTGCTGCATTAAGGATACTCACCTTGTTTCAAAAGATAAACGAAGACTTTAAGTCAATAATTAGAAGACTATCCTACACTTGCATAGCAACAACAACAAAAGGAACAGTCATACTTATATTGACAAAATATACTGCCAATTAAAAAGTATAACAAAAGACAGAGATGGACATTATATAATGGTTAAGGAGTCAATCAAGGAAGACAAAATAATGCTTGTAAACATATATGCACAAAATGAAGGAGCATCAAAACATAGAAAGGAAGTGTTATTAGAAATGATGAGAGATATCTACAGCAACATAATAATAGTGGAAGACTTCAAAACTCCACTTACAACAATGGACAGATCAACAGGAAAGAAAATTAACAGGGAAAGAGCAGCATTAAATGACAGTTTTGAAGAGTTAGGTTTAATACACATACCAAACACTTCTCCAACTACTGCAGATTTCACTTTCAAGTGCACATGGAACATTCTCAAGGATAGATCATATGTTGGGACAGAAAACATAAGTCAATAAATCTACAAAGATGAACTCATATCAGCATCTTCTCTGACCAGAATGGGTTAAAACTAGAAATCATTGCTTCTGAAATACTCGGGTAAAAGAGAAAATTAAAAAGAAACTTAAAAATACTTACATATAAGTGAGAATGAATACACAAATTACCAGAATCTATGTGATTCAGCAAAAGTAGAACTAAGAGGGAATTTTCTAATGACTTTTACCAAACTTTCAAAGAAGTAATACCTATTCTTCTCAAACTCTTCCAAAATATTGAAGAATGGGAAATGCTTCCAAAAAACTCTCTATGAGGTTAACATCACACTGATACTACCTAATGCCGATAAAGATGTCACCAGGAAAGAAAATTACAGACCATATCTCTAATGAACATAGGTGCAAAAATTCTCAACAAAACATTAGCAAACAAAATCAAATCCAACAATGCATTGAAAAGTTCATCCATCATAACCAAATGGGATTAAATACAGGGGTGCAGGAATGGTTCTACCTACATAAATCTGTTAATGGAATCCACTATATCAAGAAGAGCAAGGAGAAAAACTATGTGATTGTATCAACAGATGCACTGAAAGCTTTTTACAGGATCCAACAGTCATTTATGAAAAAAGCCTACATAAGATAGCAATAAAAGGGACATACCTCAACATAATAACAGCCATATTAAAAAACCCACAGCCAACATCACTGTCAGTGGTGAAAAATGGAAAGTTGTAAGGTCCTGTAGGTCAGGAACAAGACAAGGCTGTTAACTCCCACAACTGCTATATAACATCATAATGCAGGTCTTAGCCAGAACAATTAGGCAAGAAAAAGAATCCAAATTAGAAAGAAGTAAGTAAAGCTATCATTATTTGCAGAAGACATTATTGATATTGAAAACCCTAAAAATTCTGGCAAAGAAATTAATGAGGTATCACCTTACACCTGAGAGACTGGCTATTATCCAAATGTCTTGAAGCAAAAATGCTGGCATGGATGTGGAGAAAAGAGAACACTTTTACACTATTGTTGAGGGTGAAAATTTCTGCAACCCCAATGGAAAACAGCCTACAGATTCCTCCAAAGATGAATATGCAAAGTCCATATGATGCTGCCAACCCACTTCTGGATGTTTACCCAAAAGATACAAAAACACTAACTCACAGAGTTAGAGCAGTTAGTAGTGCAGTTAGTCCCAGTTAATTGCAACCCTATTCACAATAGCTAATAACTGGCTAAGTGTCTAATGTCAGGTGAATGAATGAATCATATGTGTATATATACACAATAGAATATGACACAGCCCTTAGAAGAAATGAAATCCTGTCATTTGAATCAATATGGATGGATCTAGAGGGCGTTAGGCTAAGTGAAATAAGTCAACAGAAGAAAGATAGATACCAGATGATCTAACTCATAGCTGAAATGTGAATAGACAAAACTAAGAGACAAACCAAACCCTGGGTACTTGCAATAGAAATGAAGATACCAACAGAGACTTGAACAATGTAGGGGTAGGAGCAAATGGTGGTGGAGCTCACTGAACAATCGTCATGAATCCTTGGAGATCTGATAGTGGGTAAGGTGTATTGACATATATCTGTGGAGAGGATAAATGGCATATATGATGATCCTACACCTCTGAATTCATTTTAATTTGTTAAACAAAGTTATTGCAATAAAATGCTAAAAAATGATATCCACACCACTGCATTGAATCAGAGATGACCACACACAATTTTTTGTTATGAGCCCAAATGTACTCAATAGAAATATTCTGTGCTTAAGAAAATTAAAAAAATTCAAATACACAGTTACATACTAACCATACCCTTAATAATGTGAGCCTTGGAGAGAATACCAGCAGACTTATAGGGTGAGTTCAACAGGAATAGGACCGATCCTTGTGTCCCAACTGAAGTCAGCATCCTCCATCAGGAGACGGACATAAATATGTTTGTGAGAAGGCAGAAGGAAACTCTGCTTCATCATGATGGTTTGAGAAAAAGCAAGACTTCAGAGAGTTAGTATACTTATCCCTCCCCAACTATCCTTCTGTCCATCTATGTGTGAATTGTGTTTTTCTACTTTATAGGGTCCTTTTGATAAATATTATAAAAGCTGAAAAATGGATAGGTGCAAGTCTCTTCTGTCTATGTAAGAATCTCTTAAAAATGCATACAAACACAAAATGAAATGATGGCTCTGCATGCTTGGGGTGAGGACACTAGGGAGTTAGTATTGAATGGATTCATAGTTTCTATTTGGTAAAACTAGACAGATCTGGAAAGCAATGCTGCTGATGGTTAAACAGGAATATGAATAGATTTAATTCAGCTGAGCTGTGATTAAAATATTTAATTGGTAAACTTGATGTTATGGATATTTTATCATAATTTTTTAAATAAAATTATAGAAAAAGGTAAGAATTGGAAAAATGACAGTGGAAGCATCCCTGATCTGAGTTAGTGAGACAAAGCCAGATTTTTTTCCTATTAAGACATAGACAGGGAATTCATCAGAGCCCCAGCAACTTAGAAACAGCTGGACAGCATTTAGAGTTGCACAGAACAGAGAGCAAACACCTGTCAGATGGACGACAGTGCTCTGAAACAAGAGTTGAGGAGCAGGGGAAGTCATTGGTGAAGTGACTGGGCACAGAGCAGATGACTTCAGGGCACAGTGTAGTGTGAAGCAGTGGGAATTTGCACTGGTTATTCTCTGGCATTGGAGTCTTACTAGCTAACACTCCAAGCTTGAACATCAAAGAGGGAACAATAGCTGGAGATTCATCACTGGGCAGAATGATAGTCCAAAGAGAGAGGGCTGGACATGAAATCCCAGCCCTCACAGTGTTGGAACACCAGATCAAAAAGCACTCTCCCTCCCTACCAAGATCCCTTGGGTCCCATCTCTGAAAGAGAGCATTCTAACTATCTAATACAGCAGGGTGTGAACTGCTGGAGCCAATTCTGGAGGTTTAGGGAAAAGGGTTGGCCCAGTTGTTGCCAGCAGATACATGTTTATCCAGACTTACACAAAGACAGTAGCAGCTCCCCCAACCCAGAAGCCTTAACCCACCCTCCCAAACAATTGAAAAGACTACATGAGACATAAGCATGAAACAAAGCTTGATCACCATCTATTGGCAGGGGGGAAGATAGCGGATCACCAAGAGATTCATGGGGCAAAAGAAATCCTGAAACCTCAAGAAGCCATGGAAATACAGGAAGAACATTATGGAAAACATGGATGATTGTTTCTAAAAGATAAGGAATTCAAGGTTGCTTTCATAAAGAAATTCAGAGAAATGAAAGAAAATTCAGAAAAACGCATCAAAGAAATACAAGAGAACTCAGCAAAACTAATCGATGAGCTAATATAACTATAATGGAGGAACAGAAGTCAGAAACTGAAGGTTTACATAAGAAAATAACAGGTATCCAGGACTTACAGAATGCAATAAGCAAGATCAAGAGCACCATAGAAAGTTAGAGTCAGAATTGAATAAATAAAGGATCAGTGATCTGAAGGAGAGATGTGTAGAAAGAAGTCAAACTGAAGAAGAGAGATATAAGATATAAAAAAGAAAGAAAGAAACAATACTCCAAGAACTGTCCAGCTCAATTGGGAAAGGCAACATATGAATAATGGGTACCCCAAATGTGAAGAGAAAAAGAAGGCAACAGAGATTATATTCAAAGTAGTAATTGCTGAAAACATCCCAAACCTGGGGAAGGAAATGAACATACAAGTAAGTGAAGTTAATATAACACCCAATGATCTCAATTCAATAATATCTATGCCAAGACATATAATTGTGAAACTATCAAAAATCTAAGACAAAGAATTCTAAAGATGACCGGGTGAAAAAAGCAAGTAAACTATAAAGTATACCCATCAGGCTCTCATCAGACTTCTCCTCAGAAGCCCTACAGGCCTGGGTAGAATGAAATGATGTTTTCAGAATAGTGCAAGATAGTTTTTTTAAATATCAGCCAAGTATATCATATCTGGCAAAACTCTCTCTCACATATGAGGAAGAAATAAATACACTGCATGATAAACAAAAGCCTAAGAAATTTTCTACCACAAGGCCTCCCTTACATGAAATGCTAAAAGAAATATCCTACCTAAATAAAAAATTAGGAAGTCTATGAAACACTAAGCAAGGGAATGCCTAGGTAGACAACACCAAAAATGAAAAGTCAAAAGGGAAGCAATAAGTTTGCAAATTTCAACAACAACTTTGAATGTAAATGGACTGAACTGACTCATTAAAAAGCATAGAGTGGCTCGTTGGATTAAAAGTAAAAAACAACTGCAAACTGTTCGCAAGAGACTCACTTAAGAATCAGAGACAAACATAGACTTAAAATAAAGGGATGGAGAAAGGTATTCTAAGCCAATGTTGAAATAAAAAAATCAGGAACTGCTATACTCATCTTGAACAAAATAGATTTTCATCAAAAAGGGTAACAAAAGACAAAGATGGCCACTATATAATGAAAAAAGAATCAACACAATAAGAAAAAATAGCATGCATTAATGTATATGCATCTAAGAAAGGAGCAACTACATATATTAAGCAAATATTAATGGATATAAAAGGACATATAGACAGCAATACAAGTAGGAGACTTTAAAACTCCACTTACTGTATAAGGAGGATAATCCAGACTGAAAATTAATAAAGAAAACAACATTAAACACCGACTTAGAAGACTTACATAGAATATTTTACCCTAAAACAATACACTATACATTCTTTTCAAATGCCCATGGTACACTATCAAGGATAGACCATATGCTGGGACACAAGTCAAATCTCAATAAATTTATAAAAAATGAAATAATATCTAGTATCTTTTCAGATCACAATGCCATCAAACTAGATATCAACCAAGAAAAAAGGGAGTCAAAACTGTAAAGCAATGGAGAATAAACAGCATGTTATTAAACAACTTTTAGCTGAAAGAGGAAATCAAAGGTGAAATTTAAAAATATGTGGAGTCTAATGAAAATGAAGACACAACCTATCAGAATCTATGTGGATACAGCAAAGGCAGTATTAAAAGGTACACTTATAGCAATAAAACAACACCTCAGGAAACAAGAAGAACTAGAAATAAAAAACCTAAACCTTCACCTAAAGGAACTAGAAAAAAAGAGAAAAAACCCCCAAAATTTAATAGAAGGAAAGAAATGATAAAACTTGTAGCACAAATCAGTAAAATAGAAATAAAAAACCTATTCAAAATGTAATGCAACCAAGATTTGGTTTTTCAAAGGATAAGCAAAAAAGACAAGCCACTAGCCAGAATCACAAAGAAGAGGAGATAGAAACCACAAATAAAATCAAAAATGAAAGAGGAGAAATCACATCAGATACAACAGAAATACAGTGTTATTAGAGAATATTATGTACACTTGTATGGAAACAAATTAGATCACCTAGAAGAAATGAACATATTCTTAAAAGTATATAAAATTACGAGGTCAAACAAGGAAGAAATAGAAATCCTGAATAGATCTATTACAAGCATGGAAATTGTAACAGTAATTTTAAAACTCCCAGAAAACAAAAGCCTGGGACCAAATGGTTTCACTGGTGAATGCTATCAATTGTTCAAAGAAGAATTAATACCAATCCTTCTAAAACTGCTTCAAAAATTGAAAAAGACAATCATCCAAACACTTTTATGATGCCAGTATTACCCTGATGCTGAACACAAAGATTCACCAAAAAAAGAAAATTACACACCCATGTCCTTGTTGAATATTGATGGAAAAATGCTCAACAAAATAGTAGCAAACCGAATCAATAACTCACTAGATGAATCATACTCCATGGTCAAATGAGATCTATTCCAGGTATGCAAGAATGATTTAACATATGTAAGTCAACAAATGTGATGCACCTACATCAACAAAATGAAAGACAAACCCGCATGATCATCTTAGTAGATTCAGAAAAAGAATTTGACAAGATTTAGCTTCCCTTTATGTTAAAACCCTCTGAACAAAGGGTATAGATGGAATGAACTTCAATATAATAAAGGATATGTATTAAAAACATATAGCCAACATAATAGTTCATGGAGAAAAAAATGAAAATTTTCCTTTAAGATCAGGAACAAGGCAAGGATTTTTCACTCTCACCACAACTATTCAATATAGTACTGGAAGTCCTGGTTAGTGCAATCAGAAAATAAAAATTTAAGAAAGATACCAAATCAAAAAGGAAAAAGTGGAACTATCAGTATTTGCAGATAACATGACAATATATAGAGAGAACCTCAAAGATTCCAGTAAAACATTGCTAGAAATAACAAATGAATACAGTGAAGTGGAAGGCCACAAAATCAATATTCAAAAATCTGTTACATTTCTATATACAAGTAATAAAAATAGAAAGAGAACTCAGGAAAACAATACCATTTACCACTGCATCAAAATTTATGAAATACTGCAGAATAAATTTTACCAAAGAAGTGAAAGACCTCTACACTGAAAACTGTAAGACAATTTTTAAATATATAGAAGATGACACATAGACATTGAAGGACATTCCATACTACCTATTGTTCAAAGAAGAATTGGGTTGGAAGAATTAACATAGTCAAAATGACCATATCGTCTAAAACAATATACACATTTAACACTATTCTCATTAAAACCCCAGAGATATTCTTCACAGAAATATAACAAAAAATCGTGGAATTTATTTGAAACTGTAAGAGATCCAGTATTGCAAAAACAATCATGAGTAACAAGAACAAAAATGGAGGTGTCACACTCCCTGAATTCAAACTTTACTTCAAAGCAATATAAATGAAGTCTGCATGGTACTGGAATAGCAAAAAGCAATAATAATTAAGTCTGCATGGTATTGGAGTGAAAACAGGCATACAGATCAATGGAACAGAACTGAGGGCCTGGAAATAAACCCACATATGTATGGACAATTAATGTTAGACAAAGGAGCCAAAGACTTACCACGCAGTAACGACAGTCTCTTCAATAAATGGGGCTGGGAAATTGGACAACTGCAATCTAAAGGTTGAACCTAGATCAATGCATAACCCATTACAAAAAATTAATTCAAAGTAGATTAGAGACTTAGATGTAAGACTGGAAATCTGAAAATGTGTGGAAGAAAACAGGTAAAACACTATAGGACATTGACCTAAGAGATGCCTTTGGGAAGTCAATTCCAACAGCAGTGGTGATAAAAACCAAAATAAACGAGATTATATCTAACTAAAATGCTTCTGCACAGTGAAAGAAACTCTGGTAAAAACAAGACAGCCTAGGGAATGGCAGAAGATATTTACACGTCATGTATCTGCAATAAATGAAATATATAAAGGACTCATTATGCTTAATAAAAAATTAACAATCTAAAAATAGGCAGAAGACATACGGATGATCAACAGAAACATGAAATAACTTTCTACCTCTCATAATTAGGGAAATTAAAATCAGCAATGAAATACTACCTCACACTAGTGAGAATGGCTATCAACCAAAAGAATGGAAATAACAGGTACTGGAGAGGACACGGAAAAAAAGGAACTCGTACAGCCTGTTGATGGGAGTGTAAGATAGAGCAACATTATGGAAAGCAGTTTGGAGAGTCCTCAAAAATTTGAAAATGGAAATTCCATATGACCCAGTTATTACCCTGCTGAGCATATGCCCTGAAAATACAACAACACTTATTCACAGAGTTATATGCACCCCCACGTTCATTGCAACATTATGTACAATAGCCAAGAGCTGGAAACAATCTAAATGTCCATCAAGAGATGAGTGAATAACAAAGATGTACCATATAGACATGACAGAATACTACACAGTTATCAACATGGTGAAATCTTGCCATTTGCAGCAACATGCATGGTTCTAGAGAGAATGATGCTTAGTGAAATAAACCAGAAGGAGAAAGACAGACATCAGAAGATATCACTAATGTGAGATGTACAGAGACAGCAAGCAAACAGATTAACAAACTAAACAAAAACAGACTTAAAAAAGAACGAGATCAAACCCTAAACTTTTCATCAAAAATAAAAAAAAGAATCAAATCAAAGGTTGTGGGAAGGGAAAGGGCAGAGGAAAAATGGGTTTGAGTGGATTAATTTGAGGTGAAGGGAAAACTGAAATGGTGGAGAACTTACCTATTGTATATAGACTTTAATTTGCTATGGCTATGCCTTAAGATTATTTAATACTATAATGCAGTATTGCTTCAATAAAATCAATTTCAAGAATATAATTCTTGCTTCCAACACGGTGTGACCAAACCTGAGTGATTGAAGATGTTACTAGAGCACGTGGACAGAGCACTCCTGTGTGCGTGCAGAGCATCACTAGAGCTACACTTTCCTCAAACCTGGAGGTTTCTGGATAAAGGGAAAAGAAGTATCATGATGTATAGACACCAGAAGTGGTTCATCCAGCATGGTCCCACACCTTCTAACATAAAACTAAAGAGAAGCTACTTGATAAATACCACTGGTTCCATCTAAACAGGGAACCTGGAGAATGACAGGAAAAGATGTAAGACAGAAAGGAAGGAGGTATAGGGAATTTCACCCATTATTCCATGATCCTTTGTGCATTAGAAGTTTTTCTAGTATTTATATAATGACTCAGATGTGGAGGGTTTTATCATCAAATTTAAATATTTCAATCTTATATTTCCTATTTCTTTAGTCCCTTTCTCTGCTATCATTCTGATTCCTCAAGCACCTGAGGCATAGTATCCCACATGCATCTGTGTTCATTTTCCTTCAGCTTTTTCTATTCACTGAATAGTTCTTAAGCAGGTACAAATTATTCATTTCACCTTTACCAGAAAGCAGGCTTGTCTCTGGGCATGACTCACCTCAGGCACAAGTGCCTTCTGCCCTGGGTCAGAGCAGCAGAGTCCTAACCAAGACGGGGTCAGGTGACACAGGGGCAGAGGGAGCATCGCCTGCCATCATATCAGAATCTCAGGGAAGCTGGGAGAACAGGGGTCTGAGCCTGCGTGGGGTGGAGGTGGGGCCCAAGGACGGGTCCCATTAGATAAGAGGAAAATATCTTTCAATAGTTCGGTAGTGCTGCCAGTTGTGTAAGAAATCACTATGGAAATTGTGAAACTCTTGTTGTATGTGATAAGGTGCACTCAAATGATAACCAACTGCCATTGACAAAAATTATATTCCATCACCTTTAATTATATTCTAAGGTCAAAACTTCTTAAATATTGCTTAAAAGTACTTAAAATTAAATGTGTTGTAATACATATATTTAATATGTATCTCAACTTGCTGAACATCCTTGTTTCTTGTATGTTCAGGCTGGAGAGAGATGGAAATCCTCAGAGAGAAGAGGGCAAGGGTTCCCTTTGAAGAAACCTAAAGTAGAAATGAGAATGAGAAGACGTTTCACATGGTCCACTAGGTAACAGAGAATCAACAAATGCAAAAGAGCAAAGCTTAAGTCAATTTTGAAAGTAGACTTCAGATTCTCTACCTATCCATAATATAAAAATTTAAAAGCAGAGAAGGAAACTAGCCTGTCAGAATCTTACTTCTATGCTAGTAGAATTATAAGTCGAAGTTCCCATCCAAATCATCAGTCCTCAAGCACCGTGTGCAGAGAGCAGCAACCTGGATTCCTCACACCATCTCCTGACTCCTCTCGAGGGATAAGGATGAAGTGTTCAAAATCATGACCCACTATGTTCTTCACGTAGGTCTCACATAACCTCAACCTGGTGGAGAGAAGTAACAAAGAAACAAGATGAGTGACTGATTCAGCCCTTCCTCTTCCAGTCCTTCCTTGCATACAGAAAAGTTCTTTATAAAGGGGACATTAAAATTTTGAAACAATCACCCAAGTCTTTTCTCCTTTTAATACCTCAGGATTTTCACCAGAGTATGTATCACAACATCAAATACTTGAGAATGTGGTTCTTAACACACGCACATCACTCAGACTGTGTTGCGAGGAGGGTTCTGTTGAAATCAAGTATCTGGAGAATCACAAACCAGGAGGAAGTTGGTGATCAAAAGCTGTCCCTTCTTACCTCAAATCCAGGATTTATAAGCAGGAAGGTGGAAACAGGTGACACTTCTGACCTGACCAGCTTTCAGGGAAGATGCTGCTTCTCCAGTTCTGCTTGGTCAATCTCTTCCCCTCCAGCACTGAGTGAGGTAAGAAACCATCTCTACCTTCAGAGACCTTGTGTTTTAGCAGGGATAAATGCATATGACCCACTCACATCCACTATGATTCTCCCTTGCCTAAGTATACTCCAGAAATAGACAGATGCCAATATCTGTATCAGAAAATTGAGTGCAAAGAAATTATATAAATGAACTCGTAAAACCCTGTTCTCTCTTCTCATTTCCATGGGTGACACACCCTTTACAGGGAAAGTGAAAGATTTTAGAATGGCACATTATGGGTTGCTGTAGGGAAATATTGAAATGGCATTTGTGGCATTCCATTCTTCAAAGATGAGAGTGGTTATGTCAGTACAGTGGTTATCTCTGTCTCATCTGGACCAAGAATAAAAGTGCTACCTGATATTCAGTGTCCTACCAGCTCCCTTATGCCTGTCACAAATCTCCTAAGACACTTACATCTACTAGGGCAAGTGCCACTAGCCTGATGAGCCCTCAGACTGTGGCTTCACCACTGCTCTTATGACCCAAATGTAAAAGGCTCCCAAAAGCCCCTCACCATTTCAAATCTAATCCAGTCCTTCCTAGTCTTTCCTCCAGACACTGAGGGTTCAATGCCTTAGTGGCATGTTTGTGTTAGGTAAGATTGCTTTAGAGCCATACTTCATTAGCTGTTAATGAAAACAAATTGTTGACTGTATTTTATGTATCTGACAAACAGTAATGAAGCATTTCCAATGTGTCTTGCTAGGATGGGGAGAAGGAAGTGACAGTGTTCTGATGCATTGTGTCCAAATGTCCAAATCTTATAACAGACTAAACTTGTAAGGAAGACCCCTGGGTCTCTGAGAAACTTACAGCCAAAGAATCTAGAAGGCAAGTCAAGGAGAGTAATTTCCATGTCTTCTAAGATAGTCTATCCTGATCATAACTGATTTCTATCTAATATGTACTTAAGTGTGTTTGATACAGAACAAGGACTGAACTCCCAATCTCTACAGCAAGAAATTGAAAACTGTATAAGGAAACAATCATTTCTGCAATCATCCATGTGTGCACAGAAGCCTGGAGTCCACATCTCACTGTGTCTGATTCTTGAGACCACACATACCACCTCAGCCTCAGAAAATATCATTGTTAGGCCACAATGCATAACCTGTCCTCTATTATATATTAGCACAAATATATGGGATGTCATTTATTTTAGGGGAGATCTATGGGGGCAAAGAGTCGACACCACACTCTGGCTCCTACATGGCATATGTTTGTTACATTGACGATGACAATAAACAGTTCATATGTGGGGGTTTCTTGATAAAAGATGACTTAATGATAATAGCAGCTCACTGTCATGGAAGGTGAGGAACACAAGTGAGTCCTTATCTTACTGGGAACCCCTCTAGCATGGCCCACAACTAAGTTTATTCCTGAACAAGCAGAGTCACAAGGTGATCAGGAGTCCTGATTTCCCGGGACATAGCTACGTGACTGTCAGACACTGGACGTATAGAGATGGGTTACAGGAAAAGTTTCTGAACAACTGGACTGTGTCACAACTGACTAGATAAGCAGGGTGACGTGTCTACTCTTTTGCCTCCCAACCTATTCATAGCAGGGGCTTCTGAGTTTGGGTCATCCTACTGCTTTCAGAGTATGAGTTGTAGCTCATGGGACTCAGACCATCCACCATTTATTTACAGAAATATCACTGACACTGTGGGTGTCCACGATATCGTCAAAGATGAAGACACCTGCCAGAGACTCCCATGCTCTATACTATATCCCTCATGAGAACTATGATAATTTTTCAAAAATTAATGACATCATGCTACTGAAGGTAACATTTTGATCATTGCAGGTGCTCTCCCAAGGTTACACGGGAACATACAGATCATTTAGGGGGCTCAGTTCTGTCCTCTGGAATACTATTTGGGTAAATAAACTCAGAAGTGGCTTGGAATGTTGGGGATTTGAGAGATCCTTAATGCTGCACTGAGACAGCTAAGGGTACAAGCTGAACTGCATGTTCTCACTTTCCCCCAGCTGCAAAACACGACTCAATTCACCTGGACTGTGAATACCATTGACCTGCCTCTCATGCAGGACTGGGTGAAGCCTAGGGACATGTGCAGCATTGCATGCTGGGGAGTAGTGGCTAATGGAAGCCATGTAGATAGACTTCAGGAGGTATATATGGAGGTGCAGACAAAGGAGTTTTGCAAGAATTAAGTCTCAGGTATCTATGATGACTCTATCCAGCTGTATGTAGAAAGCCACTAGAAATGTAAGTAGACATGAATTCCTAGCTTTGCCCTTGAGTGACCAGAATACTCGGGACACATGGCCTCACCTTATCAAGCCCCTCAAGCTATAGTGAAACTGACCACAACTGGGTGTAGTTGTGGTATATCCACTTATGGGCCCACACATTTCCCCCAACCAATGTCTTGACCTTAGTCTGTAAAACAACAGAATGTGAGCCTGGGTTTAATTCAACAAGAGCCAGGAGCTAGTCAATTGCTAGGAGACAAGCTTGTGGTGCAGAGATCAAAGAGGACTGAACTCTCCTTACCAACCTGACATGTAGGACCATAATTGATGGCCATTTAGTCCCTTACACTTGGACACCTGGGCCAAGAGATGGGCAGAAGGAGAGAACCGAACAATGAAACTAAGAGCAAGAAGCAAAAGGCTCTGACTGAGACTTCTCCCTTCTCTCTCCACAGGTGAACTCCGGGGGACCCTTTGTAGCTAATGGTATTGCCCAGGGAATTGATAGGGAATTTGCTGTCCTAAGTTTCCTCCTTGTGTCTTTGCCAGAATCTCTAGTTTTCTGCCCTGGATCCACAGAACAATGAAACGCTTCCAGCTAGGCTAGACCATTCACCATGTGTTCTGTATCGGCAGCCACAAGTGGATGGATGGGGGACAAGGTGAATGACTGATTCTTAATAAAGATCATTTGATAGAGGAACTGACATCATTCTTTTCCTTGAATATTTCTCTGGACACCTGCTCTGCTTCAGGAACCAACAGCCCTCTTATACATCCTCTTGGACACTCACCTCCACTCTGCACACACAAGTCACTTATTAAAATCTGCAAACTTCCCCAACCTTTCAGCATCTTGTGGATAGAGGTCTCAGTAAGACTTATTAAAGAGGGTTTTACAGCTTGGAGAAACTATAAACTAACTTCCAGAAAGCTCTGTAGGGTAACTGTGTCTCTTCTTGTTTCTCACACAGTACCAACTAGCACAGAATGAGGAGAAACTCACGTACCAAAGTTCCAGCACTACAAGCTAGCATGTCCCACCAGGCCCACCTTTCCCTTCCGCCTCCTTGGTTTCCTGTGGATGCAGTTTCAGTACAGATTCTGCTCTGGGCTGCTGTTCCAGCAATGTGGTTTGTCAACTCTCCTCATGTTATTTTAGAGGGGATTATGGGGACACCAGGCTATGTCTTCCATATCACAGAACACAGCTTGTGAGTGTGTGAGAAACATACTGTGTTCTCAGTTGTAGACACAATTTCATCTATAGACATATCACTTCAGTCTTAATCCAGCCCCAAACAGCCCATAACCTAATCTGGGTTCACAGCCAACCTGATATCCACTCTCTTAGTCACCTCTCTATCTCCTTAAGATTGTTCCATGGTCAAGATTCCCCTGGGGTCTTGATTAAAACCAACCACCACCACTTGCCACCTATGTTTCTCTGATCTTGAGATGACAACTGTAGCAGGACTGGAGTTTCTTTCCTACATCAATTAATCACCATTCATGAACCACATTTTACATGACAGTGTGTGACACCATGGTGATAAACAAATGATTCTGCCCTCTTGGGCCCCTACCAGCTCTCTGATCCATTTCATGGTAAATCTGAGATCTACAGACTCGGTTCATGTTTTGACACATCTTGTTATTGGACATAAGGGTTCAGCTACCAACATACTCTCTCATGGACAGCCCTTGGAGCAGAGACACCAAAGCTGACTCCTGCAAGATATGGCTATTCCATGTGACTAGGTTAGGTAACAGTGACATTATAGGAGTCATTTCTCTGGTAGAGAGAGAAATAACAGCCACACAACCCCTATAACCCTTCCAAGCACTCAGCCCCCTGGTAAAGAATGAGAACTCAGGTGAGGAGGAAATAAGACTCAGGAAATAAGTCTCCACTAAACAATGAGTTGGAAATAAGACTTCACTGAACTATCTACCAGCCCTAGCCCCAAGCTGTAAATAACTTCTGCTTATTGCAACCATTAACACACCTGCTTACCACACAATGAATGGAAACCAGTAATGGAAAAAATTCCAGAGACCCACCTCCATCTTACTCTTGCCTACAATGGAAACCCCTACCTATAAAATCTGCAACTCACTCCTACTTGGGGTGCCAGTCTTTGGTGATCACTCCACTGGTGCCCGCTAGCATTAAATAAAATCCTTTTAACTTTTCCCAAGTGTGTGAAGTCTGTTACCCATTTGCTGTAACAAGGTCAAGAACAAAGAGGCTCAAAATTTTAAATCGCTGCCTTTGCCAATATCTCCAGCCAGCTTACCTAGGCATCAGCTACGAAGACTGACATCATCAAATGAATCTGAATGAAAAGCCCTGGCTACCATTGTGGCAAAGCCAGCCACTTGAGCAAAATGTGCCCTCAAACCTGGAAACCATGTGGGCCATGCCATCGCGAAAAACAAAGATTGCACCAGCTTAAAAGGGGAGGGAAGAAGAAAGGGGAGATACCAGAACGGCAAAGTCTCTGACCATTAGGGCCAGATTCCATTTGGAGATTTAAAATATCCGTATCAGTAACAGGAGACCCAGGCCACCCTGATCCGTTTCCATATAGACTAGTGGTTAAAAATTGTCCAAGTTAAGCCTCCGTGGGTCCAGTATGCATTAATAGTCAATGACAGTGTAAAGTTTTAATCATCCAGGAAAGAAAACACGCCTCAAAAGAAGCAGACTTCTTTGAGAGACTTTGTGAGGCTTTTAGGGTCTATCCTGCCCTCGGTCCTGAGGCCCCAGAGAATCAAAGAATGGTTAACACTGCCTTTAACTAGGCTCAGCCTGATGTAAACTTCATTAATCAGGACCAAGCACTGAGGAAGGAAGCTGACAAGCAGTTGAGAAAAAAAACCCTTCTAGCAGCTGCCTAGAGGTAATTTGGGAACCCAAGGAAGTAGCAGTAATACACTGCGAGGGGCACAAGAAAGGAAAGAACTATATATCAGAGGGAAACTCCTGAGCAGATGCAGCAGCTAGATAAGTGGCCAAAGAACACAAAGCACCATCAAGGATCGTGCTATTCCCAGAACTACCTACACCCACAACATTCACGGCCCAGAAAAAGGAATTGGCACAACAGGAAGGGGAAGGTAACAAAGGCAGGATGGTGGGTGCTCCCAGACCTTAGACTCTATGTGCCAGAGCAACTAGCACACTGGGTCGTCCTTCAGCAGCATGAACTTACCCACCAGGAAAAACTGCTCTAGAAAGCTTGTTGAGCCAGTACTACTGATCGCTGAACAGCCACCTCCGGTGACTACTTGACACAGTGCTGCCTCCTTTGTGCACAGAACAATGCCAGACAAGGTCCGGCTGGGCCAGCAGGAATTCAAGGCTGTGGCCAGACTACCTTTGAAGATTTAGAGGTAAACTTTACTGAGATAGGAGCAAGCAGAGGGAATAAATATCTCAGTGTTTGTCTGCACCTTCTCAGGCTGGGTCGAAGCATACCCCACCCATACAGAAAAGGCCAGAGAGGTAACCAAGGCATTACTAAAAGACATTATCTACGATACAGGATGCCATTGACTATAGGATCAGACAATGGTCCAGCCGTTGTAGCAGGCGTAGTGCAACAGGAAGCTAAGGCCCTAGGTGTCCAATGGAACTTATACACAGCCTATCGGTCCCACAGTTCAGGAAAGATAGAATGCATGAACCAGACACTCAAACAGGCTATGGCTAAATTATGTGAGGAAACTAGTCTACCCTGGACAGAAATACTGCCCTTAGCCCTCCTACGAATACGCTGTGCCCCTAGAGCCAGAATAGTATTTTCCTCTTTTGAGATTCTATATGGTAGGCCACCCCCTTTAGTGGACCTAAGAGGGACCTAAAGGAAGTAGGAATCTTAGAAATCCAGAAACAATTAAAAACAATCTTTGAAGTACATAGATGGGTAACAGACAAACTATCCCTCCCTTTAGATATAATTCTACATTCCTACAAACCAGGGGACTGAGTGTGGGCAAAGGCCTGGAAAAAGGAAGCCCTGAAGCAGACCTGGAAGGGGCCCTATCCAATCATAGTAACCACCTCAACAGCACTTAAGGTTTCAAGTCTGAACATCTGGATTCTCCACTCTTGGGTGAAAGCAGCCCATCAGTAGAGCAACAGACCCCTTGAGTGGAAGGAGGATCCTTCTGAACACGGCCCAAGCTGGACCACCCAACAAGTGTCTCCCACTCGTCTCAAGCTGACACACATTCTGGAAGAGACTTGTGGACACCAATGACCCACCCCACTCACCAGCAGATACTGCACCTGAGCCGGTTTAGCCTTCTCATTTTGTTCTGGCCCTGCTCCTCCCCTTTGCTCTTATTTGCCAGCTCTGTGGTCCCCTCGCGAGGGACTGTTGCCTCTCAGCCAATGCAGATAGTTGGTACAGCAGACCTCTTTCTGCCACCACGCTGCACTACTGCATATATATTTCTCTCACACCCTAAATATGTTTCCCTCCTTGTATTGTTATTTGCACTCTTGTTTGGTCCCTACATCCTGAACCTACATACCCATTTTATCTCCTCTTGCCTAGAGACCTTGAATCTTTAGATGTCACTCCAGACCAGGTCACTGAACTGTCATTACAACCCCCTGGGTGAACCCCACGACATCTCCATTCAGCAGGAAGTAGCCAGAAGAACTCCTCATTCCTGTTCCCGCCTCCAGCTTAGAGTCTCCTGTATAATACCAAGGCTGTAAATCAGTTTGAGGATCAAAAGTGGGGAATGTAATGTTTTCCCTGACCCCAATGTAAAAGTTAGTCTGCCAGGAATTTCTCACAATACTGTGGAGGCTGTAGCTATGTCCAAGGATATGTAAACATCCTACTCTGCAGCTTTGCATAGCTGGTAAGAGTTTCCAGTGGAAACCACACATAACCAAGGAGATGGGTCTTTGCCTCAGAATATAAAAGGAGTTCCCCAAAATTCCCCCTTGCTCAACTTTACGTAACGAAGTCTCTGAGCCAGTACTAGTACAATAAAGTGGTTTTCTCTACTTCAGTGCCAGCTGTCAGTCTTCTCACTGTCTGGAGGCTCTGCCATAAACAATTCCACCTAGTTTGCTGGTAATCTATTTCTTCTATTCTCTGTGATTTTCTTAACATAACTAAGGTAAAGAAAAATTACTCTGAAAAGTCATACGTTGCTTTGTGAATTGTCTTAAGTATAGTAGTAATCTTAAAGTGTCTCTAGTTCATCATTTAGACTGTGCATTATTCAATAGAAGGAAAACATTAAACTGGTTTCTTCCAAGAGCCCTCTTTCACCCTGAAAATTTTCAGGCCACTTTTGGGCCTTGTCTGAAAAGAATTTAACTATGATCATTTGAAAGTTTTTGCCCGTTGCAGTAAAATGAAAACACTGTAAACTGTGTACATGTTTCCGTAAGGAAGTCCTGTGTTCCAGGTGAAGAACCAAATACCTGTGAGTCAATAAAAAATTTCTCTTCAAAAGAATCCCTTTGGATAAGTAAATATAGTTAATGTAGATAATTCTTTATTGTTTTCATGGTCCTCTGCCTCTGAAAGCTCACCCACACCAGGGAAATATCCATTCTACTTCTATTTGCTATAGAGGTACTGTATTGTAGCACTTTCTGAGTTTTTCAAGTACTGTCTTATGTGTTTTCTTCTTACATTTACTGTTTCAACTATTGTACTCTTCCTTAATGAAACTAAACTTGTAATTGTTCTAGCCACTTATAATCTGGAAAATTTTCTACTCTGCATTTTATCTGAAAGTCAGGACAATGCCCTTGGGGTTCCCATTCAGACTTCCCCTGAATCAATTCTTTTCAGGAAACCCTGCCATTTCAACCTGTTGGTAAAAATTTGTTTTTTCATCTAGACTCAATTAAATTACAGCTGTTTGCACAAGCCTATGATCCTTTGAAACCAAGGGCACAACCACTGGAATCTGCGTGTGCTGCATTCCATCATCCTGCCTGCTGGTCCCCCACAATCATTCCCCCCTAGTTACTTTAAAAATAAAATGTTTGGACTCTAAGTTTGAGAAATACTATGCCCATGTAAAATTAGAAGAAATTTTATCACCAAAAAGATTTTTGACCCTATTTCATGCAGGGAGAATGATGCGGGGACAATTTATCTTGAAATCTATAGGGCAGTAGGGAGATATATGAATAGTGGACTAACTGTCAAAACCTGATTGAGACCCGTAGAGAGGATGTCAGCTTAGCAACCTGCATCTAGGACACCCCTAGATACTCACAATTTTTCTCTTCAGGTTACCTGGACACGCCCAAGCCCCTGACTCTCCATCTTGCCTGAATAAGAGGCAGGCAGCTTAGGTCTTGCACACACACACTCCTGTTCTTTCTCAATGTAACCTTAACTAGTTATTTCTGTTTTTAATAAACTTGCTGTATGTTCCTGACCGACTATCTCCACGAATTCTTTCTGGATAAACTCAGCATTTCATCAGTGTATCTTAGATCCTTCTCCACATCATCAGAAGTTTGTCTTGTCTGATATTAGTATTGCACTTCTGATTGCCTTTCATGCCTGTTGCTTTGATATATATTTTCATAGCCCTTGACTTTTAACCACTGTTTATTTTGGATCTGATATGTGCTTCTTGTAGGCATATATTGGTGTGTCCTATTTGACCTTCAAGATACTCTATGTCTTGATTTGTGAGTTCAGTCCATTGAAATTTAGGGTGATGATTGAAATTTTATCCTTTATTATTGACATTTGTGACTTTTTTTCCTTGTGCTTGGTTTTCCCTGTCTGTTTCTTCATTTCCTGTTTTTCTATTTGTTTTTTCCATTCGATGATTTTCCATTCTGTTCTGTCTATTTCCCAGGTCTGTATCTCTTTAGGATTAGGTTTTGTTGGTTTCTTGTGGGTTATCTTTAACTGTGTTGCACAATAATCGTGTTTCATGAGCTGATTCCATTTTATGATTATGTATTTGTATAGAATACTTGTTTTTTCTTTCTCCTTTTAGTATTGTTATATATTTTTGTTGAGTCCTGTTGGTCTCACTTCGATTCTATTGTTTTTGTCTGTTTGTCATCATTTTCATGGTTTAGCGAGTCTTCGTTATTGCTTATTTTTTTTCTCCCATTGATCCCTTTTCAAGATAACTTGAATGGCAGGCTTGGTGATAGAAAAATCCATTGACTTTTGGTTTTCATTGAAGACTTTTATTTCTCCACCATATTTGAATAATAACTTTGCAGGGTAATGTTTTCTTCCCTGATAGTTTTTGTCTCTTGTTATTTTGAAAACAACATTCTACTCTGTCCTGGCTTGTAAGATTTCTATTGGGTGTAAAGATAGGTTATGTTTTTCTTTTCTCTAGCAGTCTTAAGTAGATTTTCTTTGTCATTGACTTGCTAGTTTTACCATGAGATACGTGGCATAAGGCTGCTTACATTAAGAAATTTTAGAGTTCTCTCTTCTGGAAACTCCATGGTCCATTTTGTAGCAGATGTGGAAAATTCTCTGCTGTTATTTCTTTATATAGAATTTCTGCTTCTTTCTCTCTCTCTTCTCATTCTCAAATACCTTATGTTTCTATTTCTCATAGTGTATGATATTTCTCATAGGTTTTATTTTTCCTCAATCTTGCTTCTTTCTCATCTTCTGAGTGTCACCTTTATTATTTGTCATCAATTTCTTTGTTTCCCCTGTGACATTGAGTCTGTTTATAGAGCTTTCTGTGTTTATTTCAATTCCTTGACAGTATCTTTGGTCTTCAGCATTTCTACTAGGACTTTCTTCATGACATCAATCTCTCTGATGACATATTCCCTTTGAGTTTGTCACTTATTTTCTGATACCTCCTAATTTCCTTTGGGTGGTTTGGTGAGCTTCCTAATCTCATTAGACTTTTTATAACTATTTTTTGAACTCTCAAGCAGAGATCATGGTGAGCCTCGTGAGTACATTATAGAAGTGTGTCTGTGCAAGTAACGAGGCCTCTGAAGGATGAGTGCTAACTTTCCATCTCACTTCTGAGAGGATCACATTGGTAAATAAGAACAGGATAAGCAGCATTTACTCTGGGAAGGCTGGTTATACCTGAAGTGGTGTCTGCTTCCTTCTTCTAGTTTTTCAATGGAGGTGAAATAAGGAGAAGTAAGAAGCAGCTCAGTGAACATCAACTTCCTCTATATTCTAATGATTCTCCATATATGAATTTTCACCAGATCTTTCTTCCCCTCACATTGATGGGTCTTTGTGGTGAGGGTGTTGCAAGAACCACATTATTAGGTCTTTGATAATGTGACCGCATTCGCCAGGAGCTAATAATGGACTCTGATCAGAGGAAGGGACTTTGGGCAACATTAGCATTAGCAGAATGGTGCCCCATTATCCTGTCAGACTCTCCAAAAGAATGAATATGACCTAAAAAGCTTCAAAACATCTCCTTTCTGCTGCAGCATGTAACCCCTAAACTCAAACTCTAGAGTTTTATTTTGTTGATAGCCCAACAGGTGCTTTTATTTAAATGCATAAGTACCAAGCCCAGTTTTCTCCCAGAGCATAGTAACTAAAATGCTAGTTACTCAGCAACTCTTGGTTAGGCAACTAATATACAGTTCACAGGGACAGGGACAGGAAGACAGTGAAGGAATAGAGATCAGGATGATATTGAGATGGGATGTGATGAAAGTACTGGTAGATAAGAGGATGACAGAATACGAAATGTGGGAAGTTGGGTTTAACAGACAAAGCCTTTTAGTGTATGGACTCTCTGTTTCCAGGTAATCCTGATAAAGCCAATGTCTGTCTCAACTGGATTATATCTCAAAGATTTAAAATACCACATAAAAGTGCTTTGAAGCATGCTTTTAGTGCCTGAAAGGGAAGAAACACAGTTTTCCACTCATTTAAATTCTCCCATCACTACTGACACTCCATGTCCAGTGACCTGGTCCTTAGTGAGAGCATAATGTGGGCCATGGTTCTGAAAGCTGGATTCCTGCCATGGCTGAGGAACCAGGCTACATGGTAGAAAAATCATTTTTCTACCTGTAGATGCTTGAGGACTGACAACTTTTTGGGAAAGTTCTCATGCATTATCTACTAGAATAGACATAATCAACCTGATATTTAGATTCATTTTTTTGTTCTTTTCATATATATATAGAGAGACACACATAGCTATATAAATTGATATAGAAAGGAGGATACTATGAAATATCTCAAACTGGAAAGAGACATGTTATTGTATCTTTAGCATCGTCATTACCCAAAATTGGGAACCTATGAAGTTGCTGTTCATTTTCATTCTGCCCAGACATGACGGTTCCAATACTATTCACCCTTTGGTGACATTTATCTCCTGATACTCCAAATTACAGATGCCTCAAATTGCTGACACTGTATGTTCAGCAAGATGGGAATTTATTAAGTAAATTTGTGCTGACACATTGCATTAGCAAGTATGTGGTATGTAATATTTATGAAGTATTAAATCTTGAAAAATAAAATGCAATAGAATACAATTTTGGTCCAGAGAAGTTGGGTATTCTTTGCATTCTGCTTGTCATGTTAAACATTGAGGGTTTCACAATTTCCTTAGCTGATATCTTGTACAATTGGAAGCATTATCATATCTTTTGAGAGACATTGGCTCCTCTGATCTACTGGGACATGACCTTGGGATCCACCTCCACCCCACACAGGCTCAGGTCCCATTCTCCCAGGGCTTCCTAGGACCCTATGTCACTTGACCCTGTGCTGGTCAGGACACTGCTGCTCTGACCAAGGGCAGAGCCATCTATTCCTGAGCTGAGACATTGTGGCCAGACAAGAGCCTGGCTGTTCTTGTGATGTGTCATGATTGCATTTATAATATCTTTAGTATGTTTAGTTAAACAGAAAGACAAAACAAAAGAGGCAACAGAACAGGGTCTAATATATTTATGCAGGATTATATGTATCTATGTGTAATAGGAATCCCAAAAGGAGAAAAGAGATAGGAGAATAAAAAATCGAAGTAACAATAACTCAAAATTTCATAATTTGATGAAAATACATTAAAAGCATTAATGTATATATTTCCAAATCCCTGGGAACTCTGAGTTGGTAAATTATCCTGGGATCATTTGGGATCCCCAAATACCTGCTCCTTTCTATCTTAGATCTTGTTCTGTACTTTGTCCAGTACCCACTTGAGATGATTCCTGTGATTAGTTAACACACATCCCATTTTGAGTCTTTAGTGGCAGGTGTGGGCAATGCTGGTGTGGAGATACTTCTGAGGTGTGGGCGTCATATGGATTTGTGACTTTGCTCCTTGGCCTAAACACACAATACTTAAAAATGAAATGTTGCTACAACTACGTCCTCTATATGCAGAGTGGGCCTCTGTCCCTTTCCTGAATAACACCTTCAATGACCAGAGCTTGATTCTATTGTTTGCTGAATTATATTTTAAATTGTGGTAAAATACATATAACATCTAATTTAATATTATCCATTTTTTTCGGTGTAGAGTTCAGTGGCTTAAGTCCATTCACATTGTGATGCAAACATCATCAGCTTCTGTCTTGCGAACATTTTCATTTTCCCTAAATATAATCTGAACACATTCAGTAGTAACTCTCCAATGTCTTCTCCTCTAAGACCTTAGAAAATTCCATTTTAGATAATTTCTATGAATTTGATAAATACTTAGTATCAGAGGGACAGTCACAACTGATTTGCCAGTTGTATCTTCTTGATTAGTAGGCAAACATTATCTAAGCAGAAATTGGAAGAAACATGTATAAAGGCCAGGCAGAGTGCTTGGAAGGTAGAAACAGGCCTCACGCAATGTGGCCGGATTCATGCTTTTCACCAACCACTAGATGAAGTGGAAGCTTTTCCTTCCTTCTGATATGTTGGTGTGTCATAGAGAGTCCTAGTTTTCCATACTGTTGGCAAATAAAGAAAGAGATAAGAATTCCGCCCGAAGGGTCTATTGGTATTTTAAAGTTAACAGAGAGATTCTGAAGCCTGGATGAGGATGTGTTCTGGTCAATGAAGGAACAGATCCAATTAATGTGATTTTTCCTCGGGCATAATTCATCTTTCCTTTTTATAAAACTCAATGTTCTGGGAATAATAGTGGATGGAGTGGAATCATTTATGACATTATTCCAGAAACCACATATCTAGTCCTGATCCTCAAAGAAGGTGCTCACAGAGGTGGATATGAGATCCTTTACCCCCACTAGTCCAGTCTCCTTCTTGACCTGACAGGGTAGGTTACATGAAGTGTGAGAAAACTCAACATGAGGCTGGGTCTAGGGCTCCAGCTTTGGACTCTGAGAAGCATTTCTACAAGAGAGTACACTAGGAGATGTATGAACTACCAACCATTTGAAGGGAAAGACTAATAGAAGGTGCTGGTCTTGGAGGAGGGTAGAGATAGATACACTGATACAGCACCTTGCATGATAGTTGTCCTAAATCAAGGAACTTCAGGTTGCTTTTGAGAATTTCACTTTATAGGTCCGAAGCTGATTTACAAGAGTTAAAATGTAAAAAAAGGAGACAATATTTACTGATGTCTTTATCCAGGTACTTGTAAGAAACTTGATTTGCACTGCTTCATTTTATCCTCAGAATCCTTGGATTTTTGCAGTATTAATCTGTACATTAATCTGTACAAAACTCTTAAAAGTTTACAAATTCAGGAAGCACATGAATTTAGTAACTCTTGAAGACAGAAGCTAAGTTTACTCAAATACTCTCACTTTTTGAGCTGTAGTGAGTGCTGGGGCCATAGAGAAGCAGAAATAATCTCAGATATTCGAGATGGTATAGGTCATCTATTCCCTAGAGAGATACATAAGAGACCAGAAGGTTGAATGTCCCTGTGTTCAGAGGGTTGGGAAAGAAGAGAGCGTGAGGAATTATCTCCTTATGGAGAATTCTATCAGGAGCATGGAGACCAGGATGAGTCTTGCTCCTGTTGAACTCACTTCCTGGCTATGCTGGTTACTCTCTTTTTGTGCCTCTTGTTTTAATGCAGCTAGCTACTGTCTATCAGTGTTTACTGATTTCAAATATTTACTTTCTCAGGCACTGGATATATTTCTTTAGTAAAATTTAAAGTGATGCAAAATATTTGAAACAGAAGATATTTCTAAATAAATGCTGTAGAATGCGGTTCCTGATCCCTTTCCCTCGTCCCCTTTTGTGCAACTCCAATGTTGAAAATCTTGGAACCTCTGGTTAGGGACAATAGACAGAAATGGTGTCTTTCTCCTGACTGACGCACAACTGATCCTAGGAGAATCCTCTCACAGTGTGGTGAGCTATGTTGATGAGTCTAAAAATTATTCTGCAATTTTATCAGAAGTAAAATCCAATTTTTCCATGCTCAATGCTTTTGTTGAGAGAATTTTCATGTCGATAAGAGTAGTACAGTGTAATGTGGACTTGCAGAAGATTGGTGTCAGTCTGGTTGGGTAAGATGCTTGAAAATTGTCGAGGTGCTACCACCTTGAAAAAAAAGTACATTTTTGAGAGACAGTCCTTTCATCTAGCAATATTGTAAGGGAACAAAATATTGACCAAAACATAATATAAAAGTTATAAATTATGATAATGTTATTTACATGTAATTAATTTAAAATTGAAATTATGTACTTTAAATATGTAAGTGAATATGTATTAGATAACATAATAAAGATCCAATAGTATAATATATACCTCTTTATTTGCGGTGTATTTAGACATACATATTTATAATTGTATATGTATGTGACATTAACTATAAGGAGTGCAAGATGACCTACCTGAGATTTCCTGTCCCCCAGGGCTGGAACACTATGGTTCCACAGAACTCACATTGTCTGCTTGTGACCTTGGTCCTTGGATTGAAGAACTTTCTGTCAGCAGTGCACATGAGTTCAATTACCCAACATCACCACATAATCTGTGTACATCGCTGAAACAACATATGTGGCTCATTCAAAATGAGCATTCCAGAGAAGGGAACAAGACCCAGCCCCCACAGAAGACAAGTGGCTGATCCCAGCCACAACGGGATCCAATATCACTGTGGAAGAATTACAATCTTAGAAGAAGAAAGACATAAAGCTAAACCTAAGAAGAGAAGAGAGCTACGACAAATTCAAAGTCATTCAAAAAAGTGTGAATGGCCCAAACAGAGGAAGATGCTAGGATCTCACCAGAGAAGAACAAATTCATATTGAGTGGGACACCGATAAAGGAGTAGTCCCAAAAATTGTTATAAAAATTGAATGAGATGCAGGAGTCTCAGAAAACCACCCAAATACATTTGGAGGACCTCAAAATAGAAGTGACAGATCAAAGTGAATAGATGACTATGCAGATTTACATCATGAAGAAGTCCTAGAAGAAATGTTAGAGACAAAAGACACAGTCAAGTTATTTATTGACGGAATCATGACAATATAGAAACAGACTGAAAATGCAGAGGAACGAACCTCAGATATTGGAGACCAGATTACAGAACTGATTCTCACAAAAGAGGAGAGGGAAACAAGATGAGGAAAAATGAAGAAATCCTACAGGAAATATGAGAGGAACAATCATAAGGATCATAATTATCCCAGAAGGAGAAGAGTGAGAAATTTATGGAAAACCTACTCAGAGAATTAATAGCAGAGAACTCACATCTGTCACAAAAAGTAAGCTTGGAGGTAAAGAAGCAGATAGACTATCAAAATTTCTACATATAAAAAGACCTATGCTTACTCACATCATAATAAATTAGGAAAAGTCACTGAAAAAATAAAAACTGCTCAGGGTTGCTAGAGAAAAGAGTAACAAAATCTACAAATGTATACCCATAAAGCTGCCATTAAACTAGGTGTAGGGGAGACAACCAGTGTGAAAAACTTAAAATTTTTTAGATTAAAAATAAATGCTCCTTCCTCGTTTCTCTTCCTGCATGCCTGCCTATTCATCTTCATTCCTGCCTTCGCTTTATCTTTAACATGAAAGAATATACATTCTGCTCAAGTGTACCTTAAAAATTCTCAAAATAGACCACATCCTGGGACCCAAAACAATTATTAGCATATTTAGCAAGACTGAATGTATTGAAAGCATCTTCTCTGACCATAAGGGGATGAAACTAGAAATGAACCAGAGGAGAAGCTGTTTTAGAAGACATGGAAATTAGTCTCTTGCTTGCTTTCTCTAATCTTAGTCTGCAAATTTCTCAGAATCCCTGTGGGCTTTCTTACAAGTTTGATCTGATAAAAGTCTTGGACATGTGTACCTAATGCATCAGAACTCTGTCTCTTCCTTCTTTCCTCCTAGTCAGACACATTGTAAATACTTCACTAATACTTGTTGGATACACAAAGTACAATTAACAATTTGTTTCCTTAGCAGCTAATGAAGTGTGGGTCTAATGCAGTCTACCCAACACAGACATGCCACTACGTAATTGGGCCAAAAGGTCAAGAGGGAAGAGTAGTAAGGACTGGATTTTATAGTGAGATGGGGAGGGGTCTTTTGGAGCCAGTGTCCGTTTCAGCTGTAAGATGAGTGGTGTATTCTCACTCTGAGGACTCTTCAGTTTAGTGCTACTTGCCCTGGTAGATCTGAGTGTCTTAGGAGAGTGGGTACAGGCAGAAGGGGGAATGTCAGTTAGCACTTTCATTGTTGATCCAGATAACAGCCCCTGGACTGAGATAACCACTCTCATCTCTGCATAGTGAAATGCTGTAGATGTCATTTCACAATTTTACCTACAGCAACACATAATGTGCCATTATAAAATTTGTTACTTTCTGGGTAAGTTGTGTGTCACCCATGGACGAGAGAAGAGAGAATAGGATATTGGGAGTTTATTTTTATAATTTCTAGGCACTAAATTTTCTGATAGAGACACTGGCATCGGTCAATTTCTGGAGTAGCCTGAGGCAAGGGAGGACAGTGGACCATTCCCTCCTGGCCTGTAGAGTTTCAGTTGAGAAATCTACTGAGAATCTTATGGGGACTATTTGCATGTGACTCATATTTCTCTGGAAGCTTTTAAGATTTTGTCTATCGTGTATTTTTGACATTTCAATGGCAATGTCTAGGTGTAGGTCTGCATGGGTTTCTTTTATTACGGACTCTTTGAGCTTCTGGGATCAGATGCTTGTCTCATTCTTCAGGTTAGGGAAGTTCTCAGCTATTATTTCTTCAAATACACCTTCTGTCCCTTTTTCTTCTCCTTCTGGGACCCCTCTAATGTGGATATTGTTCTTTCGATGTTATTCCATAGGTTTTAGATGCTGTCTTCATTTCTTTGCATTCTTTTATATCTTTGCTGGTTTGCTTGAGTGCATTACTCTGCTCCATATTTACTGTTTCTATTAGAGGTTCATCCATCCTATTCTTGACTCCCTCTATTGAATTCTTTAGGTCAACTATTATGTTCTCTATTACTTCAACATCTATTTCGAGTGGCTTCAGTTCTTCTCTCTTTTTTGTTCTCTATTTCTTCCTCTATTGTTTTCTTGATTTCCATGTATGTTTATCCCTGCTGCTCTAAATTCATCTTCAAACATCTTGTAGACATATGTTGTATTCAAATCTTGTCCTTGGTTTTTGATTGAACCCATCATTTCATATATACTTCTCTGCCATTGCTCTGTTTGGCATTCTGTTTGTTTAAGTGGATTAGGTTTTGTCAAACCTAGAGGTATGAGTTCCAAGGGAAAAGGCATATTGTGATATCTAGACACACAGTCTAGAAGTGGCTCATCTAGCATGGTCCCACACCTTCTAACATAAAACTAAAGAGAAGCTACTTGCTGAGTACTAGTAGTGTCATCTGAATAGGGGACCTGGCATATGACAGGAAAAGATATAAGATAGAAATAAGAAGGTATAAGGAAATTCACCAATCATTTCATAATGCTTTGGGCACTATAGTTTTTTTGGTAGCTATGTAAAACTCAGATGTGTGAGATTTATCATCAAATTCAAATTTTTCAATCTTATATTTCCTATTTCTTTAGTCATTTTCTCCACTATAGATATGACACTTCAAGTATACATGAGGCAAAGAGTTTTCCACATGCGTCACTGTTCATTTTCCTCTGACTTTTTCTATTAACTGAAAAGCCCTGTAGTAAGTATAAATTATTCATTCATCCTTGAACAGAAAGCCGGCTTCTCTCTGGGCACAATGACTCAAGTACAAGTGGCTTCTGCCATGGGTCAGAGCAGAGGGGTCCTCGTTAGGACGGGGTTAGGTGACACGGGGCAGAGGGAGCACCTCCAACCATCAGAGAGCCTTGGAGAGTCGGGTGCTGAGCCTGTGTGAGGTGGAGGTGGGGCTAGGACAGGCCCCAGTAGATCAGAAGGAAAATATCTATTAGTAGAAGCAGTAGTGCTGCCAAATATACACGAAATTGCTACGGTAATTATGCAAATGTGAAAATGTGAACTTGAATGACCCAATTCCTTTTGCAAAAATTATCTTCTATCACCTTTGATTATATTCTAAGCTCAAAGCTACATAAATATTATGTAAAAAGAACTTATAATCAAATGTTTTATTATACATATATTTAGAAAGTTATCATTGTAGAACATCCTTGTATATTATGAGTGTGGAGAGAGAGTAATCCTCAGAGGAAGAAGGCAATCATTCCCTTTGAAGAAACCTGAGGCAGAAATGAAAATGAGAAGACATTTCACATGGTCCACCTTCTGGGTAATAGATATTCAATAGATGCAAAAGAGCAAAGCTTATGTCAGTTTTAAAGATTTCAGATTCTACTATCTGTTACATAATTTATTGAAAATAGAGAAGGAAACTAACCTGTCAGAATCTTGCTTCTATGCTAGTATGATAGTGGAATTGTAAGTGCAAACTCCCATCCAGATTCTCAGACCCCAAACACCTGTGCGCAGACAGCAGTGACCTGGATTCCTCACACCATCTCCTGATTCCTCTCCAGGGATGAGGCTGAAGTGTTCATAAACACGGCCCACTATGGTCTTCACATAGGCCCCACATAACCTCCACCTGGTGGAGAGAAGTGACAGGTAAACAAAATGAATGACTAATTTAGCTTTTCCTCTTCCAGGCACTCTCTGCATACTCAAAAAGTAATTTATAAGGGAGGCTTTAAACTTTTTTAATATAATCAAGGTTTACTGTCCTCGACTTTATCAGAGTCATCTGGCAGCAGATATTTTTAAAAGCTAAAAAAGCTCCCTTAAACCCACCTTCCCAAATAACCTGTTCTCTCATACCTTGTCTTCCAGCATTAGCAGCATCATTCCATTAGGACCCATCGCTGATTTCCACTCCAACCCATTTCCATATGATAGCTATAGCCTGAACATACCAAGAAGTTAATCAATCACTATTCTTGGTGAGTGTGTGTTTTTAATAGTAGCATTTATTATTTCTTTTGTTCACATTGCCGTATTCATTTTAGACCAAAATTGTGTCTCACTCGATATGTTACTCCAGACCCATAACCAGCATTCTAGTATCTGTCACCACTGCTTGTCCTTTTCTTTCCTTCCTTTCCCCACTCCATCCCCTGTGTATTTCAAGAGAGAATAGTTCATGCTACTTTTTTATTTATACCAAAAATTTGTTAAACCACCTCTTGGACTATCAACAACAAAAAGCTCTAAATGGACTAGAATTTTATAGTTGTATGCTATTAGAGGAAGATAGAAATCCCATTGAAGGAATATTGACATAGCCATGCATTTGGGGGATATACTTAGGGGAAAGGACACTATTCTGACAACTGTCACACACCCCAAGTCCTTTCCTCCTTTGAGAATGTCCAGGTTTTTCACCATGTGTAGATCACACTATCAGTAAGAATGTGGTTCTTACCACACCCACATCACTCAGATAGTGTGAGAGGAAGACGTTTCTGTTGAAATCAAACATTTGGAGAATCACTAGATCAGGAGGAAATTGGTGATCAAAAGCCGTCCCTTCTTACTTCACCTCCAGGATTTATAAGCTGGAAGGTGGAAGCAGATGCCACTTCCGACCTGACCAGCTTTCTGAGAAGATGCTGTTTCTCTTGTTCTTCTTGGTCAATCTCTTCCCCTCTAGCATCGAGGGAGGTAAGTGACCATCTCTACCTTCAGAGACCTTGTGTTCCAGCAGGTCTCTGTGCCCTCAGGCTATTCCAGAAATTGACAGATGCCAATAACCGCATCAGTAAATATAGTGCAAAAAATAAATAAACATCCCAAATCGTGTTTTCTCTTCACCTTTCCATGGGTGACAAACCTATTTCCTGGAAAGTGACAAATTTTAGAATGGCACAAGATGCGTTGGTTTAGGGGAAATTGTGAAATGGTGTCTATAGCGTTTCATTCTGCATAGATGGGAGTGGTTGTCTCAGTAGAGGACCTGTTATCTGGACCAAGAATGAAAAGTGTACTTGACATTCATTGTCCTACTGGCCCCCTTGTGTCTTTCCCCTGCTACTAAGACACTCAGCTCAACCAGGGCAAGACCAATAAACTGAAGAGCCTTCATAGTGTGGCTGCAGCACTGCTCTTATGGCTCAAATGGACATTGGTTCCTAAAGCCCCTCCCCATGTCACTCTGAAATCCAGCCTTTCTTAGTCTTTCCTCTTGACCTTTAGGGCTCAATGCCTTAGTGGCATGTCTGTGTTGGGTAAGTGCTGTAGAATAACACTCCATTAGCTGCTAATGAAAACAAGTTGTTGACTGTACTTTGTGCATCCAACAAGCATTAGTGGAGTATTTACGATGCATCTAACTAGGATGCTAGAAGGAAGTCACAGTGTTCTGATGCATTTGGTCCAAATTTCCAAGTCTTATAAGAGACCAAGCTTGTAAGGAAGCCCATAGAGCCTCTGAGTAACTTGTAGCTGAGCAACATCCATTGCTTAGCCCATCACGCAGTATCTGTTCTATTTTATACTATCACAAATATATGCGTTATTGTTTATTTCAGGGGAGATCTACTGGGGCAAAGAGGTGGTACCATACTCCCGCCCCTACATTGCATGTGTACGTAACTTTTACAGAAGTGTGGGGTGTCCATGTGAGGGTTTCCTGATAAAGGATGATGTCGTGGTGACAGCAGCTCACTGTTACGGAAGGTGAGGAGCACAAGTGAGTACTTTCTTTCTGGGAATCTGCTAGTGAGGCCCACAGCCCATAACTAAGAAGATCCCTGAGCAAGCAGAGTCAGTCACAAGCTAATCAGAGGCATCCTGGTCTCCTGGGACACAGCTAAGTGATGTCAGACAGAGGATGTGTAGAGAGATGGGTGACAGGCAAGACTGCTGAAGAACTAGGACCAGGTCACCACTTGCCAGCAAAGAAGTGGGACATGTCTACCCTTTCTGCTGCAAGTCTGACTCATTACAGAGATGAGTTTGGATCATCCCACTGGTGTCAGAGTATGAGTTGTAGCTCATGAGACTCAGACCATTTACCTTTATTTACAGAAATATGACTGTCATTCTGGGTGTCCATGATATCACCAAACAAGAGAACACCTGGCAGGTGATTCCCGTGAAGGAGGCTATCTTTCATGAGAAATATAAATATTCAAAGGTTAATGACATCATGCTACTGAAGGTAATATTTTGCTCATTGCAGGTGTCCTCCAAGCTTACAAGGAACACCCATCTTATTTGCAGGTCTCAGTTCCCTCCTCTGGCTATAATACCTGGCTCAAAAACTCAAAAGTGGCCTGGGAGAAATCAGGTTGGGGCTTTGAGAGCTCCTCAATGCTGTACTGAGACAGCGATGGGCAGGACCTGACTACACTCTCTCACTTTCCTCCAGCTGCAAAAGAAGATTCGAAAAAACCGGGCTGTGAACACCATCGCCCTGCCTCTAATGCAGGACTGGGTATATCCTGGGAACATGTGCAGCATTGCAGGCTGGGGAGTAGTGGCTGATGGCAGCCATCCAGGCAGACTTCAGGAGGTAGTTATGGAGGTGCAGACAGAACACATGTGTATGACTCAAACCAAGTATGACAAGTGTCTCCAGCTGTGCATGGGGAACCCACATGAAAAGAAAGCCACTGGAAACGTAAGTGGACACTAATTCCCAGCTTTGCCCTTGAGTCATGGGATTCTGGGGACACATGGCCTGACTTGTCTGATCCCACAAACAAAAGCGGAACTGCCCCCCTCAACCTGGGTGAACGTGTGATATTTCACTTATGGGTTGAAGCCTTTCTCCACAACCAACACCTCGAACTTATTCTTTAAGAGAACAAAATGTGAGCCTGGGTTGAGTTGAACAAGAGCCAGAACACATCCAGGAGAGAAGCTCATGGTACAGAGATTACAGAGACCTGAATCTGCTCACCAATCTGACACGCAGGGTCAGGATACTTGATGGCCAAGTCACTTACACTTGGACACCTGGGCCAAGAGATGAGCAGAGGAGAGAACCGAACAATGAAACTGAGAGCAGTGAAGCAAAAGGCTCTGACTGAGACTTCTCACTTCTCTCTCTCCACAGGGGAACTCCGGGGGAACCTTAGTGTATAATCGTGTGGCCCATGGAATTTTTAGCTATAAAGTTAACAGTTCTAGAGATGCTCTTCGTGTCTTCACCAGGATCACTGGCTTTCTGCCTTGGATCCAAAAATACCTGAAATACTGGCAGCTTGTCTAGACCATTGTCCATGAGTTCTGTATCAGCATCCACACGTTCAGGGGACATGGAGAATAATTGGTTGATTACTAATAAAGATCATTTCACAGTTAGAGTGGCTGACTTTATCTTTTCCTTGAATATTTCTCTGGATTGCTGCTATGCATCAGGACCAACAACCCTCTTGTACCTCCTCCTGGTCACCCAACTCCAGTCTGCCCACGCAATTCACCAGTTAAAGTCTGCAAACTCGTCCAATCTTTCAGCATCTCAGGTAGATATCTCTGTGAGACCTGTTAAAGAGGGTTTTGTAGCTTGGAGAAGCTATAAACTCATTCCAGATAGCTCTCAAGGGTACTTTGTCTCCTCCTGTTTCTAGCACAGTCCCAACTAGAAGAGGATGATTAGAAACACTTGTATCAAAATTCCAGCACCATGAAATGGCAGGTCCCATCAGGTCCACCTTTTCTTGAGCCTCATTGATTGCTTGTGGATGCAGTTTCAGCAAGCTTCTGCTCTGGTTGTCTGTTTCAGCAGTTTTGTCTGCCAGCTCTCCTCATTTTATTTTTAGGGGATAATGGGGACACCTGGCTGTATCTTCCATGCCCCAGAGCACAGCTTCTGAGAATGTAACAGATACTGTTTCTTGCTGCCTGTGTGGTGCCTGCTTCTTGAGTTCAGTGAGGGTGATTGCAATTGTCCTCCCTTGTATGTCCTTTTTCCGTTTGAGCCGCTGATGTTGTTTCATGTGGTGCTTGCAGCCTTTGCAGGTCCCCAGTGCAAGGACTTTAACAGGTAGCACATTTGCAGTCCGTGAGGTCAGTTCTCCTGTGGTTCAACTGCTTGTTTTTAAAATTACTGGGTCTAGGTCTAGGCATGGTATGGGTCCACATATATTGGCTCTATTGGATGCTTGTGCCTGGTAGAGGCTGAACTGAGTGTGTGTGTGTGTGTGTGTGTGTTTGTGTGTGTATCATTGGCCAACGGGAGCAGATACCTTGCACACACAGGTTCAGTCTACTGGAGCCTGGTTGATAGTAGTTCTGGGTAGCTACAGAGTGGTGTTTGTTTTTTGTTTGTTCCAAGGCCAGAGGCCAAGGATGTGTTTGCTTTCATATGCAGCAGAATGTGCTGTCTCCAAGTCTATCCTGGGAGGGACATGTTTTCTCTTCCCTTCACCTTGTAAGAGCCTTGCTGTTGCCTGGCTTTCTTTCAGGGCCAAAGGTGGCCCCCCATGACAGGGCATGGGTGGACTGTATTCAAGAACCCAGTTTTTTTCTTCTGGGGAAGACATTTTTTAGCCTCTCCTGGAGCCATGCTACCCTACCTTATACTGTGCATGGTGCCTCTGCTCTGGTCGAATTATGGTACTAGTGCATGATCTGTGGGAGTGTGTTACAGACTTAGAGGTGGCTATATGAGCAGATGGCAGGTTGACTGTGAGTCCACATGAATCTGTGGGGTGTTCTGGGCTGAATGAGAAAAGCTGAAGTGGTTCTTCTCTAGTGGGAGGTGCGTCTAAAATTGAGGACACTGTCACATTCTTACAAGCTATTCTCTGTGGGTTGGCAGATACAGGCTGGTGTCTCCTGAGGCCCCTCTAGGAGAGTATGAGGTTAGCTGGTAGAGAGGACACCTGGGAGTTGTGGTGCAACTGCATCTACAGGGAGAACAAGTATGAGGGTCAAGGCAAAGGTGAGCGCACTGGGATCATGAATTTTTCTTTTGTGGGAATTTGGGTTCAATTGATTTCACCAAGTCCTCTGCTTGTCGACGTTGATGTTGGGTACAGAAATCTGAAAATGAGACTCTATAGCTGTTCTGGGAATTGAGACCTTGTTTCTTTGATGGAGATAGCCCCTCCTAGTGAGTTAGACAGAGGAACCTATTTGTGTAGATGCTGAAAGGCTGGGGACGTAAATAGGCTAAAACTGGTGGCCTCTGTGGCCAGGCGTGGAGGGTAGGTGGAGGAGGGGTGGACTGGGTTGGATGATCCCCGTTGCGCTGCTGGTGTCAAAGAAAACACTGAAGGACGGAGAGTCAGGTCTTTGTCAGGAGATGGAATTTATGACGTGATAGTCTCCTCTCCCTCGGGAATGGATACTGACCCAGAACACCTGGCAGAAGCTAATGAAGTTAGAAGAGTTTTATGTTCTATGAATCCAGGGCAGAAATATTGAGATCTTGTTAGAGAAGGGAAGAGGATTTTTAGGATAATGACTACATCTCACAATATTTGGGTCGCATTGTTGCAAACGAAGGTGTCCCGAATCCCCTGTAGAGAGAAAGGGAAGAAGTCCCTGTCAGATCCAGATGCCTCTCTCCTCTTAGCTTTATTTCTGCCCTTCATTTTATTTATCCTCATACATTTCCCAAGTGTTCAAGAGGAAAGGTTGAAGTGGTCATCAGCCTTCTTGCCTAGCGTGTGGGGTGGATGAGCAGAGTCAGGCTCTGTGGACTCAGCACGATGCTCCTGTCTCTGAGTCTTGCTTTCTCTGCAGTTAACCCAGACCCAGACTCTGATCAGTTTGGCCATAACAAAGGCCACAGTGTTGGCTGAAGGAGAAACTTGGGACCTACACCTTGGAAACAATACACCTCATTGATGACTGGTTCTCCATTTGACTGGAATTGGATAAGGACCGGTCTTATGTCACCCACATTATAGGGATACTTGTCTAGTTACACTTCCAGTGGCTTTGTTTTCAGGGTTCCCATGCACATTTGGATGGAATTGTAGATATTTGGGATGAGGCTCTTGAACAGAGGAGGCTCTGTTCATGTTGAACTTCCATATGCACATCCTAGAAGTCTACTTGGAGAGTTGCCATTGACCAGTTTCCCCAGCCTGCCAGCTGCACACAGCCTGGATCTCGTCCAGTCCTGACTCTGAGGCAGGTCAATGTTCTTCACCTCAAGATTGAGTTGATCCTTGTATTGAAGCTGCTCACAATGTGACAGTGCAGTTTAGGTCATATTCTTAGCTGGGCTTAGAACCAGCACTGATGATCCGTCAACTTCCCAATTTGTTGTCTCTCACGACCTTTCTAGTACACGACCCAGGATGACTAGTTGTATGGAGGAAAGAAGGGAACCCTAATGGTATGTACATTCCCTTGTAACACTGGGAATGCACCTGAGGGTCAGCAGGATCATACCTTCAGTAACATGTTGTCATTGACTCTTCATCCTAATATTTGTAAGGGAAGGATTTGAGAACAGTAATCACCTGTTGAAAGTTTTCCTTCAACTGATATTGTGGGAAGCCAGAGTGACACCCATACTGATGTAAATAAAAAGTGAAGGTTGACTGACTCACATCGCTAACTTCAGTGTCTGAAAGGCGAAGGTACAATCTATGGCCTCTGCCAACCCACTCTTCATGCTTGGTAGACGAGAAGGAGGGACAGTGGACAGTGTCGCTGTGTTTTGCTGGACGGTGGTGCCACAGGCCTGGTTCTTCAGCAGCCTGCCTGTTGTTCAGGCTCCCCGACATTCCCTTCCGTGTGCCGTTCTTACTTTGCTGTGCCCTGGGAGATCAAATTCTCCTCTCAATATCCACTTTTGTGTGCTCATGGTCATTACTCGTTAATGGACTCTGAACACAGATGATAAAACTGATTTATGCTCCTGACCTTCCAGAACAGTAAGGCACTGTCAACACAACTTTATCCTGTACCAGGTACCCCCATATCCACAATATCACACACACACACACACACACATATAATGTCATGCAGACTTAGAGAAACCATGTAGAGCTTCAAGTGTGCTTTTGTCTGTCTACCCGAGGGAGATACTCCTGAAATATAACTTAGGATCATTATGCTTATAGAAGCAAGAGGTCAGGAATTTACTGTCTCCTGAAACAGGTGTTCAGAGGTTGCGGTGGTCTGTGTCACCTCAGTGCAGTAGCACAATGAGGTTTGCACACAGCTTCTGTGGGCGCATGGAAAGCTCGTGGCATCCTTGTCTTCTTGTCTACTTGTCAGTTTTTTCCTGACGGTTTCTTCATCAAGAGGTCATACCTTGTCCTGGACCAGATACACTCACGTGGCCCACCTAAGTAAAAGATATGGGGAAACATTTGTGCCAAGAATAAGCTATTCTAGTACACCTGGCAGTTACTCTCTCTCACCTGCCCTGACTGCTCTTTTTCTTCTCAGGCTCTTAGATGCCTGTGTCTGCTTATGTCTCTGGTGATTCTAGTCTAGGCCTGTATACTTGGACTTCATACAGGAGAACTTTCTGGTTTCCTTCTTCCCCATCCTGAGACTGGCAGTGTAAATACCCCCCCACCTCATGCTTTAGGTATACCCACTTCGATCAACAGATATCCTCATTATCACCTGATGAAAAGTGATTCTAGTGGCATTTCCCCACATTGATATGTCGTTAAGATATTGAGCCCCAGTATGAAGGCAGAAGTGTAGATAGCATTGGATATTAACATGAAACTAGGTTACTAAGGAGGGGGCCTGGTGGGAGTGAGTCTCCATTAGCATGGTGAGAGCAAGGTCGAGCCATACTCAAAGGTTCGGTTAGATCTGGAATCTTCCCTGGTGGAGCTGAGTGACTCAGGTCTGTGGGGACATGGAAAGGTGATCCGTTTATTGAGATAACTCTTCCATCTTCATCCAAAAAGAGTTCCTGGGATAGAAAGCCACTCTTTAGCATGCCACAATGGAAAACCATAGATATTATTTTTGTATTTTCCCCTCCGTAAGTACCCTTGTCATCCTAATAATGTCATGCTCCAGGTAACAGGGGTGTGACCCATGAAATAGAGAAGACATTTCAGGGAATTGTTTTCTTTAATTTTGGCATATTCAGTGACAGATTTGTGAAAGTAATTTCTATAACTGACTGGGCCAGAAAGAGTGCAGTGAATCTCATGGGTACACTATGGGGATGTCTCTGCTGGAACAGCGAGGGCTCTCAAGGATGAGCGGTGACTTTCCGCCACACCTCTGGGAGGAGGTTGTTGGTAAATTAGAACAGGATAAGCAGCATTTCCTCTGGGAAGGCTGGTCGTATCTGAAGTGGTGTCTGCTTCCTCCTTCTAGATTCTCAGTGGAGGAGAAGTAAGGGGCTGTAAGAAGCAGCTCAGTGAGCATCAACTTCCTCTTGATTCTAGTGATTCTCCAGATATTAACTTTCACCAGATCCTTCTTTTCCTCACACTGATGGGTCTTTGTGGTGAGGGTGTTGCAAGAACCACATTCTTATGCTGTTGATAGTTTGATCTCTTTTTCCAGATAAAATAATGGACCCTGAAGGGAGGAAGGGGCTTTGGGGAACACTGGTAACTGCAGAATGGGGTCCCATTACCCTAAGTCAGACTCTGCAAAAGAATGAATATGTTCTCAAAATGCTTCAGATTGTCTCCAGTCTGGAACCCTGAAATTCTAATTTCTTTCGTTTTATTTTGTTGATATTTTTATTGTTTAAATTTTAAAATTTATTTTGTATAAATGTGTTTTCACTTTATCATTAATATGAACCATTTGGTGACTTTTCTCTTCTGAAACCCCAAATTGTAAGCATTGTATGTTCATCAGGATGGTAATTTATAGAATAAATTTATGCTGACACCATGCATTATGAAATATGTATTATATAATTTTATGAAATTTTTCATCTTGAAAATAAAAGGCAATAGAATACAGTTTCGTTCCAATGCGGTAGGGTGTTATTTGAGTGCCCCTTGTCACACAGGACACTGAGGGTGTCACGACTTCAATAGCTGATATCGTGTTCATTTGGCAGCACTGTCATTTCTTCTGATAGATATTGTTTCCTGCGATCTATTCGGATACATCCATGGACTCATCACCACCCACAAGCTCAGGCCCCATTCTCCCAGGCTACCAGGGGCCCTGGTCACTTGACTCTGTCCTGGTCGGGACACTGCCACTCTGACCAAGGACACAGACACCTTTTCCTGAACTGAGACACTGTGTCCAGGCAAGAGTCTGGCTGGTCTTGTAATGTGTCATGAATGTGTTTGTAGCATCTTTAGTATATTTATTTTAACAGAGAGACAAAATAAAAGAGGTAACAGAACAATGTCTAGGAGACTATGTGGGATTATAAGTATCTATTTGTAATACATGTCCCAAAGGGAGAAGAGAGACACAGGAGAATGAAACATTTTCATGTCAAAACTTTCAAATTTGATAATTTCAAAATTTCTTAATTTGGTAAAATATCCATGAAAACATTTATGTATATATCCCCAAATCCTGCGAACTCCAAGGAGGTAAATTATCCTAGACCGTGGGCAGTATTTTACCAAATACCTGCTCCTTTCTATCTTAGATCTTGTCCTGTCCTTTGCCCAGCACCCTCTTGAGATGGCTCCTCTGATAAATGAACACACAGCTCATTTTCAGTGTTTCATGGCAGGTATGGGCAATGCTGGGGCGGAGCTGCTTCTGAAGTGTGTTTCATCAGCCTATTTGTGACTCTGCTCCATGACCTAGACACCCAGAACTTAAAACAGAAATAAATGTTCCTTCGACAAGGCCCTCAACATGCAGATGGGGCCTCTGTCCCTTTCCTGAATAGCACCTTCCACCGCTAGAGCTTGATTCTATTGTTTGCTTAATTATATTTCATAGTGTGGTATAATACACATAACATCTAATTTAGGTATTAACCGTTTTTCAGTGCACAGCTCAATGGCACAATCCACTCACGTGAAACCACACAGTATCTGTCTTCAGAATATTTTTATTATTTCTCTATAAAATCTGAAACCATTCAGTCATAACTCCCTCGTGTCTCCTCCTCTGTACCATTAGAAAACTTCATTCTGCACAATGTCCATGAATTCACTAAAGACAGAAGGAAGAGTCTCACAACTGATTTACCAGTCATGTCTTATCAAGCAGTAGTCAAACTTGCAAGCAGAAATGGAAAAAAAAAAGACATGTAAAGGCCAGACAGAGAGTTTCAGAGGTAGAGCTGGTGGAGGAAAAAGTGAATAAAAATAAATGGGGAAATGAAGCAACAGACAACGGAAAACCACAAGAACACAAAGACTCAAATGATAGCCCCATATGTTAGTTACAACCCTGTGAATGGACTAAACGCAAGGAACAATTGACACACAAAGTTGCTGGATTAAGCAAAAATAGGATCCATCAATATTATGCTTACAAGAATCTCATCAGATCCAAAGACAAATATAGGTTGAAAGTGAAAGACTTGTAAAAATTTATCAAAGCAACTGTGATGAATGGAAATCAGGAACTACAGTGCTAATTTCAGAGAAGAAAAACTTCCTACTGGAAAGGAATCTGGAGGACACTGCATTTTGGTGAAGGGGGTAATCCATCAAGTAAAAATAACTCATTAATGTATTGAAACCCAAGGCTGTACCATGTAAATATGCACAGCAAATATGGATAGAATAAAAGTAGACATGGACACTAACACAATAACAGTAGGGGACTTCTTCAATCTCTATTAGTTCAGTAGACAGTCATCAAGGCAGAAAATCAACAAAGTAAAGACTCTAAATGAAACAATAGAGCAAGTGTAGCTAACAGAGCATATACAGGGTGTTCCACTCCCACCAAAAAGAATATGCATTTTTGGCATGTCCTGGTAAAATACGCTCGGTCAGTTGTCTCTAAAGGAGAGCAGTCCATATACCCCTGGGTTCGAATCCTGGGTCTGAGGAAAACAACCAGTGTGAACATCTAAATTAAAAAATTTAAATTAAAAAAATGCTTCTCCACTGCTCTCTTACTTCCTGCCTACTCATCCTCATGCCTGCCTGGACCGCTCCTTTAAAGAAAGAAATTCTCAAGTGTACATGAGACATTCTCAAATATACACCCCATCTTGGGACACTAGACAAGTCTCAGCAAGTTTAGCAGGATGGAAATTATAGAAAGCATTTTCTGACCATAAGTGATTAAACTAGAAATGAACCCGAAGGACAAAACTGTAAAAACCACCAAAATGTAGAGATTGAACTATTGAACAACTCATGGATATTCAAAAACTTAGAGATGATATTTTGACTTGCCTTAAACTAATGAAAATTCAGTGATGAGCTACGAAAACATATGCGATGTGGCAAGCGCAGAGGAAAGGGAATAACCATACAAGCTCATATCAAAAACCAAGAGAGATATTAAATTAAATTAAATCCTAACCTCACACCTGAAGTAACTAGAAAGGGAAGAATAATTCAAACCAAAAATCAAGAGAAGAAAGGGAGTAATAAAAATTAGAGCAAAAATAAATGAAGTTAAAAGATTAATAAAGAAACCAAGAGCTGATTTTTTAAAAAGAAAAAGAAACTGATATACCCCTAACTGGTCTGATCTCATTTCTTTAATGTCTCTGTGAGAATTGAAGTCAGGGTGTACTATGGTCACTGAGAGGGCACGGAAGTCTATTCTCCTTAAAGAAACCAGTACCCAATATACTGTTCTATGTCAGCTCTCAGCATCTGCACAACCTGCTGTGGCTGGGTCTTCCAGGAGCTACCCTGGACTCTTGAGTACTGGGGTCTGGGTTGCTACTAGCCTGCCGTTCTTTAGCAGGGGACTGAGTGCTTGTCATAGGGCTGTGTGGCTGTTTTGTCTCTCCCTTGTAAAGAGATGGCATTGCAGACTCCCATATTGTCTGTTACTGTTACCCAGCCTGTTCACATGGAATAGCCGTATCATACAGGAGTCCATATTAGAGTCTCTGTACCAAGATCTGTCTAGGAGAGAGTTCCGTGGTAAATGAACTCCTTTTTGGCAAGAATAAGAGCTGCCAAAACATGAATGGAGCCTGTGGACCTCGGGTTCACCATGAAAACTATCAAAGAGCTGTTGAGGGCCCCAGATGCCAGAGTTGTTTGTCACTGCTGTGGCACAGGCTTCCATGTAGAATGTGGTTCATGAACATTCATTCATTGATGTAGGAGAGAAACTCCAGTCCTCCTTCAGTGTCATCTAAAGCTCACAGAGAAACTAAGGTGGCAAGTGGTGGGACTTAATCAAGACACCAGCGGAATCTGGACCAAGGAACAATCGTAAAGAGATAGAGAGGTGACTGGATGAGTGGCTATCAGGCTAGCTATGAGCCCACATTAAGTTGTGGGTTGTTTAAGTGCTGGATGAGAAGACTGAACTGATGTATCTCTGGAGGAAATTGTGTGTACAGCTGAGGACACAGTATGTTTGTCACATTCTCACAAGCTGTGCTCTGTGGTAAGGAAGGTACAGCCAGGTGTCCCCATTATCTCCTCTAGAATAACATGAGGAGAGCTGGCAGACAATATAGCTTAAACAGCCACCCACAGTGGAGGCTTTGCTGAAACTGCATCCATAGAAACCAAGGAGACTGAAGGGAAAATTGGACCTGGTGGGACCTGCTAGTTTGTAGTGCTGGAATTTTTGTAGAAGTGTTTCTAATAGTCTTCTGCTAGTTGGGACTGTTAGAAACAAGAAGAAACAAAGTTACTCTTGAGAGCTATCTGGAAGGGAGTTTTATTTTCTCCAAAATAGAAAACGCTGTTTAATAAGTCTTACAGGGATATCTACCTGTGAGACGCTGAAAGATAGTGGAAGATTGCAGATTTAAATTGGTCAAATGTGTGGGCAGAGAGGGGTTGGATGACCAGGAGGTGGTAGAAGAGGGTGGTTGGGTCCTGAATCATAGCAGGTATCCAGAGAAATATTCAAGGAAAAGACGAAGTCAGACCCTCTAAATGCGACATGACTTTTATTAGGAATCAACCATTCTCCTTGCTCCCTACAACCCCAGGGGTGGATGCTGATACACAACACATAGACAATGATCTAGCTAAGACGGAAGCGTGTCAATATTTTTTTGATCCAAGGCATAAAGCTAGAGATCCTGGTGAAGACACGAGGAAGTCTGTCAGGGCAATGAAATTTATAGCTAACAATTCCCTGGGCCACACCATTACACACAAAAGGTCCCCCAGAATCACCCTGTGGAGAAAGAAGAAAGAATTGTCAGCAAGAGTCTTTTACTTCTCTGCTCTCAGTTTCATTGTTTGGTTCTCTCTTTCTGCCCATCTCTTGGCCCAGGTGTCCAAGAGTAAGGGACTAAATGGTCATCAGTGATTCTGGTCCTTTATTGTCAGGTTGGTGAGCAGAGTTCAGGCCTCATAGATCTCTGCACACGAGCTTTTCTCCTAGCTGTGTTCTGGCTTTTGTTCAACAACCCAGGCTCACTTTTTGTGTCCTACAGACTAAGTTCAAGATGTTGGTTGGGAGAAATGCTTTGACCCAATGTGGAAATACCACATGCTCTGTAAAGTCAGTACCACTATCGATTGAGGGGTTGGACAAAGTCAAGTCATGTGTCCCCAGCATCCCAGGGACTCAAAAGCAAAGCTGGGAATTCTTGTCTACTTACGGATCCAGTGGCTTTCTTTTCACTTCGTTTCCCTACACACAGCTGGATAGAGTCATTATATTTACTTGACTCTCTGTTGCAAATCTGCTTTGCCTGCACCTCCAAAAATACCTCCTGAAGTCTGTCTGGAGAGCTGCC
>RJWH01005962.1:0-64125 GCA_004363575.1 Solenodon paradoxus
GGGGGGGGGGTGGTCAGAGTTTAAAGCCAGCTCAGAGAAGTGTATCTGATGCCAGCCTTTGTAACTAGCAAGAACAAAATCAATAACGTTTTTTAAAAAGATTTGAAAGAGCGTTTTGAGGATTATTTATGAAGCCGAACTCGGTGTTAATGTCCGTCAGAACTTTGATCTGTGTTGAACAGTATTGCTCTCAGAACGGCTAAAAACAGAGCTGTACCCATTACCGTGTGAACAGGTTTCAGAATTTCCTTTCTCGTGGTACGTGGTATATGGATGGGGGGAGTATGTTTCCAATGTGAGTGCCAAAAAGAGAAGAGTTGCCCAAAACAGCACCACCCACCCTTCCACCACCGCCTCCCAAGCACAGCATATTTTTCTATATTATCTGTATATTCCAGGCCAACCTGAGCTGCTTCTGATGGGGTGATTGAGAATTCCCTGCTGTTTTTGAAGTTAGGTACAATATAAGAAAGAAAACTATAAAATCTGTATTTATCAGAGACCAAAAACATTCGTTTATCCTGTAAGGTAGACTCATATATATCTCATGATATAGATTATATATATATATATGCATATATATTCGTGTTTGCCATTTCACCTAGTTTATATTCCTCTTTCTTCACTATTTTCAGGGTTAAATATGTTCCGCTAGGCTCTGGACACCCCACAGCTCAAAAATACTCATCTTCAAAATTTATTATCTTATGTCTGAGGAATGAGGAACCTGCACATATGGGTTTATATTATTTTGTAAAGCAAAGTTACCTCATTAAATGTTGAATTATTTCTTAAAGGCATACCTCCAGAAATATAATCTCTCTCTCTCTCTCTCTCTCTCTCTCTCTCTCTCTCTCTCTCTCTCTCTCTCTCTCTCTGTCTGTCTCTCATCTCTCTCTCTCTGTCTCTCTCTCTGTCTCTCTCTCATCTCTCTCTGTCTCTCTCTCTGTCTCTCTCTCATCTCTCTCTGTCTCTCTCTCTGTCTCTCTCTCATCTCTCTCTGTCTCTCTCTCTCTCTCTCTCTCTCACACACACACACACACACACACGCACAGACATGCACACAAAAACCCACCTACAGTGACGTGAATATTTTGGTTTATCATATAGTTGCCCAAAAATCTGAAGTCATTTCTGCTACTCATTGTTAAGCATTCACTGATTAAAAGGTTATTTTTCTGGTTGTGAGGATGATTCTTCTTTCTACTTGTACTCACTTCATACACTCTGCTGTTTGCAATGAAAGGGAAATGAAAGCTGCAAAGGTGATAGATAAATATAGTTTTTTCTAGTTACTTCGCATTGCTTACAAATATAAGGTGTGTGCATTGGAGGAGAAGAAGGTGAAAGATTGGCTCTGGGATTTTTTGAGCTCATTTCTCTAGGTTATTCAAGTCCCGGAGAATCACAGGTGATTGGTAGCAGGAGTATCGGGAAAGGACTCGTTATCTATTAACACACAATAGGGGGTGAGAAAGTGTGGGCTTAAAATTTCTTACATCTTCCAATAAAGGAAATTTCAGTTTAAGTATTGATGGGTTAAAAAAAATGCTAAAATTCCATCATATGTTAATACACTGGAATAAATTCCTTAAAAAGGTAGAGCTGTAGATATATCAACAGTCATAAATTTTTTTTTTCTTTGGTTTTGGGACCTTGGGAGCTACTGGAAGCTCCCATTCACTCTCGGTGGGATTCTCCTTTAGATTGTAAGCAGGTTTCTCTTTCCTGAGCCACTGCATTTGTTACAAGTTTATTTCTTGCCTATGTTTGCCTGATTTGAAGTCCATTATACATGGTGGTTCTCCCCAGTGTTATGTGGGGTCCGCTTTATCAGCTCAAATACATTTTTATCAACCTATTTATTGAAGATGCGACAAGTCCCTGCACATGTCCTGGACGTGGGGCATCATCATTGCGTAGCGTCGGTAGCAGGGGCCTCAACACTGTGAGTGAAGTGCTCTTTCTCTCCTCTCCCTTCCCTGCGCTCGCACATGCAAGGTCCTCGGAGATGACCGAGGCCTGCGTGCAGGGCGGTGCTAGTGGAAGGCAAATTGCTCGGCACTTCTGTGCAGAATCGGTACACGGTCACTTTCTGAGCTAAGAAATACCAGAGAACAAGCAGCACTTTTTCCATAAAGCTGCAAACTGCAGCCTCCTTGTGCTGTGCATATAAAGTACCTGTCCCGCCCACCCCTTCTTCTTATAAAGCAGCTTGGTCAGAGGGATTCCTAAACCCCCCTAAAGCATGGACTGCGGCTTCTGTTCTTCTCACGCCTTAAAACTTGGATGTCACCCTGGTACATCCCCTGGACTGAGCAACCCCTGTTGCTCCCCTTAAATGTGAATTGTCTGTGTAGGAAAAGTAAAACAGGTACCGTCACCTGGAAGAAGCTGAAACAGACCTTCACAAGCACACCTTTTCTGAACATTGTCACGGAATGGTCTGTGCAGCGGGCTGGTCTTTGAACTTGTATTAGATTTACCAAACCACAGTCAGTGTTTCTCTCCTGTTTACTTTTTGCTTTCATGCGGAGCTGATCCACATGGGCTGTGTTGTTTTGCTCCCTCCCAAGGATCTTAGGCTTGATTTACTGCCTGTGGATTCCCATCTACATTGTAATCAACTAATAAAAGGTTTGCTTTTAAGGGGCGGTAATTCGGAGGACACAATAACCAGAGACCAGGTACTGAGCCCCAGAAGGTATTCATCGCGTCGTCAGATCAACGAATCCTTTAGCTCTTCAGATGAGCAACGTTGCCCCAAATTACACGGCGAGGAGGGTGCACATAGCCAGAGCCCACTCCTCGGATTTAAAGCTTATGTCCCTTGACGTGGTTCCCGCCCCAAACTCTCTTTCATGGGTGGGCTCTGTACTTTCTGGTCCCTGTGAAGTGGCCAGAAGGAAGCTATTTCACCTCTGCGTCCTCACCCTTCCCCCAGAGTCTCCATGCTGAATTGAAGTATCTTCAGGGCTGCCTCTTACTGTATCAAAGCCCTTCTCTCTGAAAACTGGAAATACGATGCTATGGTGATTTATGTAGATAGGCCACAGTAAGGAAAAGTATATGTAGTTATCTTTCCTGGGTTTATTCATGTAATTGAAGGAGGAACAAAGGTGTTTTGTTCTTTTCGTGGCTGAAGCCGATAGCCGCTAAACTTGGAAAAATGGAAGAGAACTGTGAATGCTTCGTTCAGACCCAAGTCTTTGTGGGAAAAGGGGAAAAGGCATAGTGGTGGGTAGACAACCAGATTAAAATGGCCTTCAAAATGTAATGGGAAGAGGGAAGGTATGATATATTAGTCAGCCCTGGATCTACCTTAAGCTGAAATGGAATCCAGGTGTCATGGCTCTGCCATGATTTCTTTTTCTGGATATGTAGAGAAAGACTCGTGGAAACATGTCATGGGCGGTGAAAGCATATGAGACGTGAGACCATTTGTTTCTGGAACTAATGTCCAGTATCTCTTTGACAGAGTTGAATAACAATTGTCGGTGTCCTTTTTGAATGTTCCACGTGGGACCAGAGGAGAAATCCTGATTTTCCATGATTGGTAGCTGAACAAGGTCATTTCATTATAACAGATGCTCAGCCGACTCCGGAGTGTAAAAAAGAAATACATCTTGGTGACCAAATAATCTTCATATTGCATTTCCCTTTGAAAGCACAGGCAGGAATTTCTTTCCTTAGAAGATAAACATTCTCCACTACCTGATGAAGTCCTGTGAAGTAAAGATGCCAAGTGATTGAAAAGCAAACCGTGCTCCAAGCCTGTCCCCACCCCCTTTCCCTACTAGCCATTGTGCATCCTAAAGTCTCTCTTTGTGTTTTATGTTTTAGCCACGAGACCCAAACAACTTGCTGGGACCATCCGAAAATGACAGAGCTCTACCAGTCCTTAGGTAAGGACATGCCATGTTGTCTCTGGGTTAAATGACAGATGACACTTAGGATAAAGTAGGTGGTAGTGTGCAAGTAATTTATTGTCTAAAGATATCATTAGATTGTTTAAAGGTGAAAACGACACCTTTTTATTCAGTATTGACCTTCATCCCTTTTTTTTCAGAGGTTCCTTAGAAATAAATTTGAGGATTTCACTGATTCCTGAGAATTCAATATACCTGAGAAAGCCTAAAGTTCTTAGTAGTTTTCTTGGCTGCCTGAACTTCAGGATGGAAAAAAAAATACTTGCAATACTTAACGGCAATTTTTTTTCTCCACCAAGAAAGAAAACTGTTTCAAGTTGTTCTTATCGATTTCCTTCTTGTGAAACTAAGACAACGTTTTTTGCCAAACCACGAATGTTGTGTAAAGGAATTTTCTGCTGTCTTCCAGGGCTCATAAGTCCTAAACCCGTCAGGTCATCAGCGTGAACATTTAAATGATTTCTCTACTAAGGTTTATTTTGTGTTGATGTGAGAGTCTTTAACAGTTTTTGTTAACGCCTAACTTGAAATTTTTTGAGCAGATCCATAGCCGTCAAGTAACAGGCAAACACCACTCTTTGTAATGCTTAATAAAACCCTGCTCTATAGTGTTTTAGTTCTGCCAAACAAGTTACTTTACGTTGTGACTAGTTGTTACTATTGTTTTCAAAAATAATCATGTCTTCTCTCCTAAAATTTTTTTTTAAGTTTGCCTTTTTGTGACTGTACATATTTACAAATTAAAATGCATGAGGTAAACTTCGGTGTTCAAAGTTATATGACAAAGTTCATAGATAGCAGGGTGCTTAAATATACATTCTGCATACATATTTTGTGTATATGTGTGTATTTCAGTGTGTGTATGTGTGTAGTTATTTCTGCCTCTCTGTCGTAGGTTCCCACTGGTTAATGAATCATAATAAGAGACATTAAGGAATGGGGTAGGCGATATTAGCTGCCCAAAATATTTTTCTAAACTTTTTCTCTTTAGAAATGATAAAGGTTTCTTCTAGAAAATCTGAAAATGCAACTAAAAAGCACGACAAAGAAATCAGAATTCTACTCCCTGAAGGTATCCAGTACGTGTCAAGTAATTGTACGTCATTTTAGTCTGTTAACTGTGCGCGTGCGTAAATTTACACACGTACTATTAAAATGTAAAGAAAATTGGGATCGGCTAATCTTCATGTGCTACATTTTCAGCCCCTACAGAATGTTTCTGGCTTATAATGCTGACTGTTTAGACCACAGGTGGAATATTTGTATGCTCACATTTCGGCAAATGAAAAATTAAGATCTCATCTGAAGTTGGCGGTGGATCTGCTGAGGGAGTTCAATCGTCCAGACTCGGTGCTCTCAGTATTTTTCAAGAGAAACCAGAAATCTGCCAATAAAGAGCCTAGTTAAACTTATCTGTGGGCATCCTGATTGTAATCTCTGGTTTACCCAGACTCAGCCCACTCATAGTTTTGTCTACTCTAATCACAATGATCTGTGGTTGTGATATTTTAATTTACTTTGATTTAGCAGTAATTATTATTTTAGAGTTAGTGCTAATTCATATTTTTGAAGTTCAAGCACAGGCCAGCGAATAAAAAGAAAAGTTAAGTTATCTATAACCCACCTCTTAGAGTTAATTAATAGCTAATAATCCAGCAGATGCCTTCAAAATTTTCTTACACCTACACTTTTGCAAAAGGTGAATTTCTCTGATTTTTAATCAGCCCTTTTTCACCTGAAGATAACGAACGACTCTCAATGAGTAGGTGTTTATACTTTCAGTAGGTAATAAATACACTTTTGCCAACATATTTTTAAGACGTTTTCACAGTAGTGTGAATGTAGCGGTAAATTCAAAGCTGATAATCTGGCATGATTTGCAAGTTTGGGCAAATCACCTGACTTTGGAAGATCATAGAATTTTATAGTTGCTGGGGCTTTTAGAACTCATTCATATCACACTTTTCTTTGGTGAAAACAAGTTCATTGAAATGTAATTTATGTTTAATAAAATACCTTCAATTCCAGTGCTTTTTGAAATTTTTATCCAACTGGTGATTCATGAAGTCCAATCTTCCATTGATTGAGAACCTACTGTATGGTCTGCACATAAAACATGTCCGCAACCATCGTGCCCGGTGGACAGTATAAGGAGCCATCTTTCACAGGACAATGAAAGGTGCAAGAGAAACCATTGATTTGCACTACACAGCTACCTGTGGCTATACTCAGACTCTCCCTGGGTCTTCTGTTAGTGTTTTCACTTTTCTCATTGATTTTATTAACATCTTAAAGGATGTCCATGTAGGTTCCTACACATCTGCTACAAATATGAATGAATTGAAACTTTTATGCATGAGCAGACTGTTATTTGAATAATATTTCTGGAACAAATCATTGTATTTTTAGAAATAGTATGGCAGGTTCCTTGATGGCAGCCACCCTTCACCACTGCCAGCACACATGGAGTGAGTGATCTAGTCGATGTCCTTACATCCCTGAGGTAACCTGCGGGTACCATTACTGCCCTTCCAATCCCCACATTGTAGTGTTCTAAAGTTGAAATGTAAGCATAACTTAACAGAAAGAGACCTTTGATTTTTTTTTTTAATGTTTACACATTGGCTCATATTTTTCCTCACCTAGGTATCCTTTAGGTTCAAGTTGCTGTTTTGGGATAGATGGAGAGTTGGAAGTCTCCAACTACACCCAATTCATGGAAGCAAACTGGTCTTGTGGTCTGCTGTCTTGAGGATTTTAGACCATCCTTCGGTCCTGCTCCCAGTAGAATCTTAATCTCCTGTCTGTGGTGACGTGTTGAAAATACCATATTCCTTCTCCCCTCCATACCCTGACTCCAAACCTATGTATCCACTAGAGAAGCTGCAGTGCTTCACAATATGCATGAAATGTTGCACATTTCCTAAATAATCCCACTTCTGAAGAGGTTTCCATTTTCTCCTTTGTTACCTGACTTGCCCGCCCCCAGCAAAGCATTCAAGCACCCCCTCCACAGTAGTCGGAATAGCATATTATTTTTCACATGTTTGCTGAAGTAGCATTGTTTTCTAATATTATGTAGGTGTTCCGTGTACAGCATTATACTTGGGCATCTGTCTATGCTATATTGCCTCCACCAAAAGTTTAGTTTCCATCCACCATACAGTTGACCTACTTTACCAGATTTGCTCTCCCTCCATCGCTCTTCCCCTCTGGTGACCACCATTTTGTTCTCATCATCTAAAAGTCTGTATTGGTCTTGGTTGGTCATTTCCTTTGTTTCTTTTTTTAAGTTTTAGGTGTACAACTTGATGATTTGATACCTGTCTATACTGCATTATGATCACTAGCAAAGTCAAGTTTTCCATCCAACATTATACACAACTGAATCCCTTCACCCATGTTACCCACCCAGAACAGCACAGTCTTATAAGCCAAAGATATTTTGTAAGGACTGAAAAAGTAGCACATGAGTATAAACTGTTGGAATGCTATATTATTTGAAAATTGATGTTGGAGATCTCTAGTTAATAGAATTTTTGGTGGTTTTCACTGATTTTCTACACTGAATTTATATTGTTTACAAGTAGATACTTAGGCAAATATCTCTTGAGTAATACCCACCCTACCCCATTCCTTAGTGTGCTTATAGTTGTAATTCGTTAACCAATAGAAACCTTTGAAAGAAAAGCAGCAATATCTGCACAAATACCATTGCACATACATATTTTTATAGACATACTTAATTCCCATAGATTTTGTCAGGTAAATTGAAACATAAGGAAGCCATCTCATGCGTTTTGAGTCTCTAAATAGTTCTCTTCACACCCACCAAAAAAGCGGCCTAATTTTTTTTTGTGGTAGAAAGTATATAACTTTGATTTAAAAAAAGAATTCATTGCAGATTATTCTCAACAGATGTGAAGCTTTTGAGAGTGAGCTTTCGTCAAATGTTAGAAGTATTTGCGTTTGTCCCTTATTTTTCAGCTGTTTTCCTGCTACTCAAAAAAAATCCAAGTTATGAGGAGAAAAAATGTCAGTCTCGCGCACAAATACAAGATAAGACATTGTAAAGAAATCATTGAAATGGTCGCACCAATGACCTGATGATCATTAGGAATCTGAGCACTGGAAGTTCTCCAGAAGTTTTTTGTATGCAGCATTAACAGTTTGGCATAAGTATTGTCTTGTTTTCCCAGGGAAGAAATCAATGAGAACAACTTGAAAGCAGTTATTTTTCCCCCCGCCCCGTTTTTCTATGACTACCCTCAGTATAGTAGGGGGAGTGGTATTTTTAAAAAAGTTGCCCGTGTGTATTTTTACGTGGGCCTTTGTCACCTTGTCTTTAAAAAATGAAGGTATTGGACAAAAGTATAGGAACTGTATATTCATTTTTCTCTTACTTTGGGCTGAGAGAGGGGCAGGTCATGTCCAAAATTTGCTGTGATCATAATTTTCCAACAAGCACCTTTCGGCTGATGCTGCAGACACGAGTAGATTTCTGAAAGTTTAATGATTCCTCTTTTTAAACATGTGCATTCTGGGATGACAAACACCAGGGAGCTGATCCTGCCCCCCCCATCCAAACCTTACAAGTAGAGGGAGATAAGCTGTTCTGAAAGAGGGACACTCTCAAGCTATTTCCCACGAGACCCACTGGACCATCCATTTGTAAAGACGTATTCTTTCTTGTTTCTTTGAAGTAATATGTTTGATTCATGAGGTGAATTGGAGCTTTCTGTGAGCATTTTTATAAATGTAATAGAAAGAGTGTTGTTCCTGTAAGTTATCTTAATGATTAAAAAACCAAAAGTAGGTACGCCCTGGTGGAGCAGCGGTTAGGGCGGTCGCCTCCGAGGGATGCAGGCCACATACCTCTGGGTTCGAGTCCTGGCTGGGGGAGAGGGAGGTGAACCAGTGTGAGCAACTCAAAAATGGAACTAGAATAAAAGCACTTCCTCCTCTCTTCCTGCTTGTCGGCCAACTCGCCTTCATTCCTGCCTGCACCTTTCCTTTAAAAAATAAAAGTTCTCTGAACTCAGCATCTACTCAGTTTATGTCCTCCAGATCACTTGTTTCTTCTTAGGAAAAAGCAGCTTAAAGACTCCAAAAGGCCTTTGCAAAATCAGTAGATGTTGGGCAGTCATGTGCTCTGGCCCTTATTTCGAAATAGTGATATAGTATGGATTGGTGCGGGTGCCATTAAATAACTAAAAAGCTGTCATTTTCTCACAATCTCTGTCTAGGTTCTTAAGTTCTTCACGGAAAGTTTTAGTAGACATTAAAAACCCCACATCTGCATGTGCTGCTTGAAAAATACTTTAGAAATATTTCTTCGTCTGTCGAATTAGGGGTATAGTAACTATAAATGTGTAAATCCGTACACAGTCCCCTCTGGGATTCCTTTCTGAGCCACAAGGCAAACTGTCTGCATTAGTGACACCAGCAGTACAACTCAGGAATAGCAGGGAGGGGACACAGGTAAAAAATATGATAACATGAAGGGAGAATCATCACCTTTCACAAGATTTTAACTGACTGTTTCACACCATTGACTAAAATCTAGATAGGCTCCTTGATCTGAAAGCACTTAGTCCAGTTTCTCTTTCTGACACTGAAACTCCTTTAAACAAGGTTTGTTCTCTCCGAGTATCGAATCTCCTCCTTTCCTGCAGGTTCTTCTGAAGGATCTAGCCCCTCCTGTCTGTCCCCCAGTTTTCGGAAACCATGATCCATAATAACGCACTTCAATGATGCCAAAGCTCCCAAATTTCAAAATTGGCCACAGGGGCATTTTAGGAATTCTTAGGAAAAAACGGTCTAAAAATCACCTGGTGATTTGAAGATAGTCCATCATCACGTGACCTTTAGCCTATGTCTGTTGTCTGAGAACTTCAGAATGTTAAAAGGAGGCCTTAGTTTTAGGGCTTGATGAGTCTGAGGCTGGTGAGATACCTTAGAAATTCTAGTTAAGAGGACTAGTTAAGTCCCAGTGAAATCCAGAAGCTAAAAGCTCCCCCAAATCTCCAGATACCATTATTAATTAATATTCACAGCTGTCAAAATCATTAGCCACATTGTCATAGAAGTATTGTAGCTCTGTCCTCAGTTTTGCCCAAGAGGAAGGCGAGTAAGTTCACTTATTCTCCCTCCCATCTGATAAGGCTTTCTGCATTCCATTAAGTATTCCCCCCTCGAGGATGCTCTGAGATTAGGAACTGCGGGGTTCTGGATGACTCTGAATTCCTTTTGCATCAGGAATTTGTCCTAGTGCTTTTCTCAGCATATTTTATAAACTAAACTGGTCTCAGCTCAGCTGCTCAATATTTGGTATATTCCTTTCCCTATCTTGTGCCTAGTGCCTTTAGTATTGCGAGGTGCTGAAATGTCTGCCTTTCATCTCTCCGCTACCGTAATGCTCTGAACGGGAAACGTCTAAACTCAGACTTCAGCTTAAATGTGACATTGGGCCAGTCCTTTACTTTCTCTTGGTCTTAGATTTTGCGCTTCTCAAGCTGGACAACCAACTTCCATATCTAAATGTCTGGTTTTAATTAACTCCTAGCGGGTGTAAAGCTTGATCTTGTCTTTACCCAACCGCCCATTTCTCTCTGTCACCACTAGCCTAGAAGGTAGGAATAATAGGATCCTTACACTGATAGCCATTGTCTTCTCATTTGTGTAGCACTTGAGTGTGCACACATTTCAGACCTCATGGCATTAAATCCTCCCATGGCTGTAAGGTATATAAGTGGCATATGACCCAAAGTTTCAGTCAATTTCAATTTCGGATCTTCAGTTCTGACAGTCCTTGGAGTGTACTTTTCTTGTTTTGGTTTGGAAAATAATGCTATCATATTAGTCTATGAGACAATGGTTTTCCTTCTCTTTGAAACTGAGCAGGAAGACTTCCTTGGATTTATTCATACTGACATAACAGTAGAAGATAAGGAACCCAGTCCAGACCACCCTCTTTATGGCTCCGAGTTCGCGGTTCTCAAATGAACTTCCATTTCTCCAGCATGATTTCTAAAACTGCGCTCTCAGCACAATGAAGTGATGGAAGCACAAATGACGTTCTTTATTCCCTAACTGACAAAGTTAGCATCCGAGATTTACTTAGATTTGCAAAACAGAAGATGTACGACATTAAGGCTCTGTTATATTCTTCCTTCAGTTCTATCAGCCTGTCTGTAAAAGGGGGAAAAAAAACAAACAACAAATATTGCCTGCTCCCTTAACTTCGATTAGGGTCCCTTGATTGTCCCCATTTGTAACATAGAAATGTCATTTTCAAATCAAGCTATCACACTTTGGTGGAATGTTCTTTGATAATAAATCTTACTCAAACCACTTGATTTAAAACTTGTCATTGAAGAATGTGAATAAATATTTCTGCATTGCCTCTTCCAAAGCTTATTTCACAAGGAAACGCGAAAGGATTCTCTCCCAGACTTAGACGGGTTTGCAATTATAAAGAGCTGCCAAATTGCAGTTTACTTGATCTGAACAAGAGGAGCTTTAAGGTTACACCTGCAGCTGTGAGGAAAGTGCTGGGTGTGTGCAATTTTATGTAGCTGGGTCTGCAGAAGAACGTTTTTGCACACGAAGTAAAGGCGTCTAAACACGTGTCTGCTCTTATTCAGACATTTCCAATATTTCTTTTTTAAGCGCGCAGTCTGATTCCCTCTGCATATCTCCTGGGAGCTGCAATTTTGCTGGAAAGAGATTCAGAACAGTCAGACCACGCACATAAACTAGATAGTGAGTTTTTAAAATCCGTACCCTCTATGGCAGTAATACAGTGACCTAACAGTATTCTGGAAGACTCTCATATGACATAGTGGATGCATCATTCGCTTATGTATGAATTGTTGACACTCAGTTGAGAGTGTTGAAGAATTTGCCATTCCACAAAGTCTGGATCCTTTGCATAAATTCAGGGAAGTCCTTGGCGGCCCCTCATAAACAGAAGCTTGTGTAACTGGGACAAATAATTGTATCTGTATCTGTGTGCGCATGTGCACAGGCACACAATGCATACTTAGGTCAAGTGTTCGTTTTGGTGGGAAATGGATTCATTTTATATTTTGCTTTTTCGTGCTATCGAGAGACTGTCGGTTTTAGAGCACTGCTTCTCAAAAAAGAGGACTTTTTTTTTTTTAAATGACCGTCCATCACAGATTTTAGGTAGTCTTTCTGGAACTGACCAGTATGCCTATTCACCACATGTAACCACCTCACCTTGCCAGCTCAGCAGCACTCACACTGCTCTGTGCCCTTTTCCAGAAAGTGAACCCATTGAGCCTGCATTTGGATGTCCTAGCAATGCCAACTTGCTACAAAAATTGCTTAACATGCAGTTTCTATATTTTTCAAGGACCATACTTTGAGTAGCCCTGTTCTAGAGCATTATATTCTTGAAAATAGAAATGCAAACTCCAAACAGGTGACCTTGGGTGGGGGTGGGGGATAATGCACTGACACCAAATGAGAATAGCTGAAAATGTTATTGTGGATACATCCTAGTGGAGTAGCAGTTAGGTCCACTGCCTCTTGCTGGCATAAACCACATACATCCCAAGGACCCGGGTTTGCAAACCAGGGTCGGGGGAGTAACCAAGATGCACAACTAAATAAAAATAAAATGCTTCTTTCACCTGTCTCTTCCTGCCTACCTGCTTTCCTTCATTCCTACCTGCACCTTTCTTTTTTTTAAAAAAACATGTAACTGTGGGGATTTCAGGCAAAGGAGGAAGCTATCTTTCCCGTTTCACAACACTCCTTAGCAATAGTTTTGGAGACCAAAATAATGGACTCACCTCATGACTGAAAAGGGCTAGGTAGAATGTGGCAGGGCCTCTGGTGTCTAGTTTAATGCCTTCCCCTTCCCTGTTATTAAATATATAGAATATGATGCTTTTCAAGTACAAGTTTTTGTGCAGAAAATGAGATGTGATATATACTCTTTACATTATGTGATAAATTCAGTGGGCAACTGGTAGTTCTATGACTTGACTATTGCCACTTGATGAATTTAGGTTTGGAGGCAGTGTGATAAAGCAGCAAAATAGTTTGAGACTGACAAGTCATGGATTTGAATTCTGGCTCTGCCACCAGTTCTCTCTGACCAAAGACAATGGAACTAATGCTTTTAAATCTCAATTTCAGGAAAGGTAGGTATCATGATGGAAGGTGTCATGATGATACCTTCCTTCGAGAGTATGGTGGGGATAAAAAAATGACATGTAAAGTGACAAGATGGCCTAGTGACTACTCAAGGAATTATAATTGCTATTAATGATTATGATGTGATATTATTTATTATTAGTGTTATTATATACCAGTGTCCCTCCTTATCCAAAATCTACTTGTTTCTTCAGTTTAGATTCTAGGAATTCAGTTAATGAGGGACACCCATGTTTAGATTTTCAAGTGTCACACTCAAGGACCCACTTAATTTTTCTAAAGACGTCTGCTTCTTAATCAGGTTACCAAGGTTTACCTGATCACAATGTATCCTAACTTAGGGCAAGTAGAGACTTTAATTTGAAATGCAAATGTGACTAATAAATTTTGTATTGTGTTCTTTATTCTCCTCCTAATTCTAAAATAATATGCCTTCTGTAATAGAAGATAATATGCACTATACCCTTTAACCATAAATAAAAATGACTTCATTAACATATATATGTGTAACTTTAGATCTCTCTTCCTATGTCTTTAAGACCATAAAAGTTTAAATAAATGACAGAATCAATGTATGTATCATAAAAACAAAGTTGCAGAAAAACATGCCTAATAATGTATAAGTAAAGAAGAAAGGAGAATGCCTATAAAATAAACGTGACAGGAAGAAAAATGCCTGACACAATAAAACTGCCTAACATGGTGGTGGCACTATATGGTAGGAGAGAGGGCAGGAAATGGCTATAGAGGTAAAAGGGAGTGAGACCATGAACAGTTTTATATGACTGGAATGTTTTGATGCTAAGATTTTGTCTTGAGTGATGTATCAATGAGGTCCAGCCAAAAGATAAAATCCATTCTAGTTATTTCAAATGGAAGGCATTTAATGCAGGAATTTGGTTGCCCAATGGTGGAAGAGCCTTTGCTATACCTTAGGCTAGAGGGATAATGGCAAAAGGTGGTTTTCACATGAGCCCCAGAATCTAGAGCCATCTGCTGGAGCCAGAGCCAGTGGTCAGATGAGACTGCTAAGGGAGTGAGCTGGATCCAGGACTGAGACCTAGTTGCACTTAGACCTTGTGCGGATGTCAAAGAGAGAAAAGCCTGACTTCCTCTTCCTGTCTGCTGGTCTTCTAGTGATTTCCATTGGCCAAATTTACCTGGAAGTCAATTGGTAAAAAAGCAAGAAAACAAACTTTGTTATAAAGAACAGAGCAGAGCGAAGACAGAGAATAGATCTGAGAACCAATAAGCTAATGCTTCAAACACGTGACACTTCATGAATAGAGATTGAGTCGACCATTTCTGGTGACATGCAGGCTGAGAAACATGAAACATGGAGTCTTGAAAGCTGTCATGGGACTTTCTGAAATCTCAGGTAATTTAGATTAGGCATTTCAAGGGCACACTGGATTCAAAGGAAACTGACCAAAAAACAAGGAAGGAAGAGGTAGCAATTAAAAAAGTTTATCTACACGGAAGTGTAAACACTGCAGATAAGCTCTCCTGCATTTGACTATAGTACTTGTATTGTTTATAGTTGGCTACGCCCAAGTCTCTCAAGACAGACAGTGAATTTCTTTAGAGCAGGGACTGTCTTTCTCATCTTTGTCAACTGTGCCTGGCGCACGGTAGCCTCTGAATAAATATGTGTTCGTTGAATGAAACAGTAGAGCGAGGGAGAGTGTATTTGCTGGGACCGAAGACAAATGCCACTCAATAAGATGGAAAGGTATAGATGTTTTCTTAAGGCAGATTATTAAACTTGTAAGATGGAACTTTCTGAAGAGATAGAGTTCTTCCCAGGAAGTAGAAGGTAAAGCCTCTTAGTAATAAAAATAGGGAATATCAGTAAAGTAGTAGATTTTACTGACAATTTTAGATCTTAGTTAGACCAGGGGAACTTCTATTCTGAAATTAATTTTGTCCTAAAAGGAATAGCAAATTAATAATCAAGCAGACAAAATCCTTGAAAATAAGTATCACTATGGCTATGGAATTTAATAACAAGGAAGGGAGATACTGAACACAATTGGATGTGCTGATTGTATTGTTTACTCATTGGTTCCTTGACTTAAACATTTAAGAGTGTTCCAGGAATTGTGAATCTCAACGTTAGGACAACAGGCTGAAAATATTATGAAAAATTCAGTGGATTGCAGGTATACATGTATTTTATAATTTACTTTTTAACATAAAAACATATACTCATTCTACAAAGTTTGGAAAATGAAGCTTAAAAAGAAAATAAAAATCCCCTCAAATCTCAGCACCCAGATAAAAACCACCATTTGCATTTCAAAGTCTTGATTCCAATCATTTTTCTATTCATTTTCATACAGTTGTTTGAGATATGATGTTTGTAATGATACATCCTGCTATGTCACTAATAACAAACCTCCTCTCATTCTTAACACTTCTGTATGGATGTTATTTTTCCCAAGTTGTATTTTCTTGGAGTACCACTTTTTAAAAATATTTTTCATAAATTAGTTTGTGACTGAGGAAATTAAAATTCATGTTATATTTATGAAAATAAATCTTTAGGATTCTGGAAATTTACTACAAACCGAGAGGAAACCAAGTGTTATGATGGTTCTAAGTCGCTACGTATGTATTCAAGATGTTACAGAATTAAGTTAGTGTGATCAAAGATAGGCAGGCAGTAATCAGGTTAGTAAGTAAAAGATGTGCTGTGATATGTGTGGTTTACAAGTTGAAGCAAGTAGTTTTACACCACCACAAATATTCTACTGTATAAAATTTTGGTTGCTTGATGCATCCTGCCAGAGTAGTGGTTTGGTGAACCACCTCTGACTGAAGTGGAATCTACATACATCCCAAGAACTTGGGTTCGGGGCTCCGGGCCGGGAAGAACAACCAAGATGTACAACTGAAATAAATAAAATGTTGCTTTCTCCTCTCTCTGCCTGTCTGCCTACTCACCTTTATTCCTACCTGTACCATTCCTTAAAAAAAAATTTTGTTACTGAATATTTATAGTCTCGAGATAACAAGGCAACTTTGCTTGGAAATTTAGACATCAGAATCTCTACTACAGAAAGCTTTTTGCTCTTCTTGGCAAACAAGTTTAGACAGAAACTCAGCTTTAAAATGAGTTTCTGTAAATGTTAACTTTCACAGTAACTGATATGGAAAATGTATTTACCTTCAACTTATTTATCTGGAAAGAGAATGGCTAGCAGAACAACTTTAACTTCAAAATATTTGTGCCAACAATGATCACATTTTGTTCAAGGTTCTTTGTCAGCCGGTCAGTTATGGCTCATAGCACTTTGCTCCTGCTACATTTTCTCCCCTGTCCATTAGAGTATGAACCAAATTACTCTTGCCACAGATGCTTCCAGTTTTTTCCCTGTGCTAAGTACTAATGCGAGGAACATCACTGTGCTTCAAATCTTTCCATATTTGATTCGTAGAAGTATAATCACCTATTCAAAGGATTTTGATGTTTTTAAGTTTCTTGATGTATAGTTTCTGAAGCTCTCTTAAAAGCTGGTGCCTATTTACATTCTTAATACCCAAAGGTACCCAGCTAACCATGCCCTGCCAGTGTGGAGCATTCATTTTACTTCTGTCATTGGAATAGCACAAATTAGTAAACTATCAACTTTGATTACCGGTGATCACAAAGATTAACTTTAAAATATTTACTGAGCATTTTCCTCTTTTTAAAAACAAGACCAATTTAACTAAACATAACTCCTCCAAACTTTTCTGATATAAGGCAAGCTTTTTTATATTGTGTTGAGGGATTCCTGGAGATGAGAGACTACTGATTGCATTAATATAGTTTTTGAATTATGCCTTCGTTTTCTCTTTTCCAGGCTACATAAGCCTACCCCTTTTATCTGTCCTCAGTGAACCTACTTCCTGCCCATTATATAAAATTTTCTTATTCTCTATGCCAATTCTAGCGTCTTCACAGTGCTTATATATGCAGAGCCCTAAATGATAATGGTTCTCTTAATAACAGGCTATTCAGTTGTGGGTAGAGGACGAAGGTTATTTCCTGCCTCTTGAGTGATGGAAATTTATCGATACCATAAGTATAGGCAGTTTAATTTTATAGTGTCCTGTTAAGCATTGATTCTCCCCCCGCCCCACACACACATATAACTCTGGAATATTTAGGATGTCCAGGAACCTGCTTTGAGAAAAGAAACATAAGGCAAGATCCCTATCCATCTCCCAAGCTGATGTGAGTCCAGACATGCAATGGATTTTTTAAAAATAATTTTATTATTTCTTTTCTTTACAAAGCTATGTGCATTTTAGGTATGGAAATCACACCTCAGTCTGTGTATATTTCACCACCACCTTGCTCCCTCTCTCCTTCCTTTCTTCCCCACTCCCAGCCTTTTAGTAGCCACAGTCTTGCATCTTGTGAATTTTGTGGAGATTTGTCTGTTCCTTTGTTTTGTTTCTCTCTATTCCACATATGAGTGAAATAATCCTGCACTTGTCTTTCTTTCCGGCTTATTTCACTAAGCTTAATCACCTCCATTTCCATTGAGGTTTTACAAAGGGCACAATTGCATCTTTTTTTAACAGCTGCATGGAACTCCATTTAGTATCTAGACCACAACGTCTGCATCCAGTCATCTGCTGATAGGCATTTCCATTGTTTCCATGTCTTGGCTATTGTGATTTGTGCTGCTATGCACATAGGGGTGCAGATAGTTTTTCTGATTAAAGCTTTTGTATCCTCTGAGTGTATGTTTAGAAACTGAGATTGCTAGATTGAATAGTAACTCCATGTTTTGGGGTTTTTTTTTTTGAGGATTCTCCATTCTGTTTTCCAAAGAAGGTCACTTATTTACATTCCCACCAGCAGTGAAGGAGGATTCCTTTTTCTCCACAACCTCTCTGGCACTGGCTATTTCTAGTCATTTTGATGTAGGCCATTGTCCTTGGTGTTAGGGGATATCTCCTTGTGGTCTTTATTATTCAGTGGATCTTATATGATAAAAGTGCTTGCCTGTGAGAGTGAAGGGACCAGCACCAGCACTTGTGGCCAGTGCTTAAGTTATTCTAAGTCCTTTCTGTCTTTGGAACTCAGATGACAGCCATGCTATTTTCTCTTGTTGCTGATACAATCATTTATTAACGTCAGTAAACACTCATTTAGTTTTTCTTTTTACGTGAAAGGTACAGGCAGGAATGAAGGTGAACAGACAGGCAGGAAGAGAGAGGAGGAAGAAGCATTTTATTTTATTTAGTTATCCATCTTGGTTGTTCCCCCTGGTGCCAGGACACGAACCCAGGTCCCTCAGAATGTGTGGCTTGTGACGTCTAGAGGTGGTGAATTTAACTGGTAAACCAACAGGGCATGCCCATTTGGTTTTTCAAGGTACATTTAAATGTCTCAAGTTGAAATAAGTTTTAAATTTAAGTGTATGCACATATGCATACTCACGCAGTTTATCCTTGCTGGTATCTTTCTATTTGTTGTGTATGGATTCTTAAAAAGCCTGTGTCAGCTTCACAGAAGACTTTGCTTTCTCTTTGGGGAATAAAATTGATAAGCACTAAACAGTTAATGCATGCTATCAGCCTATGTACACTAATTTATATACTATCAAGGTCAAATATGTGTACCTTATGTAGGTAGAGGAATAGTGATTAGAACCATTGGAGAAGGCTATTTTGGAGAGTACAACAAAACCTTGTTCCAGGAAGGAACTTGGTAAGACTGGTAAAATATAGGCTAGGGTTTATTTTATGAGTCAGTGAGGACGTGATTCTGTGAGAATCTACCCCAGATTAAAAAAAAAAAAACTCAATGATGGGTAAATTATGGATCTTAAATTATAGAATGAGAAATGGAAATTTCATTCGATTGGCAGTGGGAATATCTTGTTGAATCTGTGGAAGAGAAAGATGAAGTCAGTGCTTTTAGAAATGCAAATTGGATGGGATGGTTTAAGGATGTTTCCAGAGGGTTGTGTTATTTTCCTTGTGACAGATGAGATAGATGATGAGCATCTCAGGGTAGCAGTGACAGAAAGGTAAGAAGAAATAACTCCAGACTTTTTCTTCCCGAGGTGGAATTTCCTAAAACCAGTGACAGAATAGATAGGCTTTAAAGAAAAGGGAAGTGTTATGAGATGCCTTCTGGATCTTTTGCCTGGCTGGTCCACAGATTGGTGATACCGTTGAACAAAAAGAGGAAATTGTAAATTGATTGGGGCAGTAGGAAGGAGATCTGGGTTTGTTTATATCGTTTATCTTTTAACAAAATTTATTTTGGGAAGCTCATGTAAATGTGTGAAATCCATACCATGAGTATGTATGTCTCATTAATCTTCTCCAAAGCGCTGTAAAGTATATTATTATCTGCATTGTTCAGATGAATCTCAGAGAAAATAGGTACTTTGCTCACTTAGCATAGCTGAGATTTAAATCTGCTTTAAACCCCTCGCCCAGTGATCTAGCCCCTGGGCTAAACTTTCTTCCTGGGGAGTAACAGTGGCATTTTGAATAGGAAATATCCGAGGTGAAAGGAATTAAAGAAATCTTTTAGAATCATCAACATGATAAAGAAAAGTTTCTTTGTATTTTTATTGCACTTTATGTAGGAAATACTGGGAGCAGGGTTAAGTTCCTAACTTTTACTGAGTATGTGTCTTAGATGTAGCTCTCTCAGGAGTTTTTAAAATGGACTCTCATGTAGCCTTCATATTGCCTTCCAAATGGCTGCTATTTTTTGTTCCCTCTACAAATGAAAGAACTGAAGGTTAAGGTTTGGGGAAATTAAGGTTGCTTGCCCATGCACACACTGCATAGATTATATCATTATGAAAAGGAGTGACATTAGCGTCAAACAGATTTGAGTTTTAATCCTTAGAATTTTGGGTTCCTTGTTTGTAAGATGAAATGACAGTATCAAAGTGGAGGGCATTAAATGAGAAGTTTATGTAGCTATTGCTAACATACAGTAAGCCCTCAATAAATGATCGTTGTCATTACTGTTCTTTTACTGCAAAGCCATAATTAGAATCCATCCATTTTTTCCCATTATTTTCCATCAACTTTCCCATTATATGGTCATACTCTCCCAGAATACAATGGATGAAACCAAGAAGTTGGAAAAAATCACAGAGGGAGAAGTATAGACAAGATAGATTGATTTAATAGAAATACATGTGATTTTTTAAATGACACAACACAATAATAGAGGAAAAGTAAATCTCCCTCTTAGCCCTTATATCAGTCTCCCACTTTCACTCCCCAGAGGCAGTTAATCGTATAGTTTGTTTGTTTCTATAGATATTAAAGAAAAGGTCCCGGCAAGTACGCAGACGGGCAGAAAGAGAGAGGAGGGAGAAGCACTTTCTTTTATTTATTTTAGTCGTGCATCTTGGTTGTGCCCCCCAAGCGTGGGATGCGAACCCAGGATCTTTGACTGTGTATGGACTACGTAGTGGGTGTCTTACCCATTAGGCCACCAGGCTGCACCGTATTTTATATGCTATATGTATGACATTCCGTATTCTTGTAGCAAGCGAAATCTATTAAGAAAATCATGAGAAAATATATTGACAGTACTGTACTGTTCTTCCAGTACCTTAAGTTTACATCATCTGTTTACAAGAAAATCCGTGTAGAAATAGATCCACGCTACTCACACTCTTGTTCAAGAGCCAGTTGTTCAAGCAAACATGTATATAAATAAAGGTGCCCCCTTTTTACACATTGATAGCATAATAGACACAATATTCTGTTCTTTGATACACCAGCTTTTATATAATTAAATTAGTTTGTTCTCCCCCACCCCCACCCCGTAGCGTAGCAGTTTGACAGATTGTGAATGAAAATTTGCTCTATGGAAAAGTGGTACTGTTTTTCTGGGACCAAAATCCAGAAAGAAATGTTGGAAGTCTAAAATTAGCAACTAAGGGTCTTGAAAGTCAAACCGGACCACCATTCAGAGCCCTAGGAATGTTAACCAGTTCTCAAGACTTCTCAAACAAGCAAACAAAATCGTTATTCAACGGGAGGCATTAAGATGATCCTCAAAAGCACAAAGAGAATGAACTCTCTTACGTGCTGACACATTTAAGAGTATCTGGGACCTGGCCTTTGCATCCAGGGTTTGGCCTGCTCAAAAGAAGTGTTCCTATCCTCAATTCTAGCTTCGTCCTTTAACTCAGTCCCTTTCAGAACAATCACGACTTTTCCTTCAGGAGGAGGTTCGGGGAAGCTGAAATCTTCCAAGCTCAAGATCCCGAGTTCTAAAAGTGACTCTAATGGGCAAAAATTAGGCCTCTCTTGATTCTGGAAAATTTTATATTCCTGATTCAATGTGAGGATCATAATGTTTGTCAAGAAATCCCTGCATGTCTTTTCAAATCGGGAGCAACTGGGAGACCTTTAGCCAAGAGTAGCCCCACTTAGAATGAGCCTTTGTATTTTGTTCTCTGGCTCTGCGTGGAAGGAACACTGCCATAGGGGTGTTAAGTGTTCTTACCACAATGAAATTCAATGAAAAATGCATAAATGAAAGAAAGTGGGTGACTGCACAGGAAAATTATTTTTCTGGTTTATGTGAAACACTTTAGCGTTTGCCTGTTTAAGTTCCTCAGCTACTTTATTAGTTCAACTAAAGCACCCTTCTCTCTAGAGAAAAAATGGGGAGGAAAGGCAAGAAAAAGACTTGGCTTCTAGTCCTTGTTTTTCTTCTAGCTAATGAGGGAACCCAGGACATGTTACTGGGAGCTTCCTAGTCCTGAACTTTCTCGTTTGGAAAATGAAGATCTAGAATTAGAGATTTCTAATTCTAAGAAGCTGTCGCTTCATTTTGTTATTTGATTAAAAAATTGAGATTTTTTTTTAATCCCCCAAAGAATACCCATAAGGAGTAGGTAGGGATAAATTAAAGCTATCCTAAAGAATTTAATTCCTGGTTGCCCAGTAACCATTAAATCCCTCAGTAGTCAGGCAAGAACCACATTCCTGCCTTGAGACAAGATTTAGTCCTTTCTGAACTTACCCTTGGGCTGTGTTCCAAAAATTTATTTGTAAGTTGGTTGCTCACAACTTGGAGTCAAATGTGTTATAAATAGTGGTTAAGTCCTCACGTCACAGAATTTTCTTTAACCCTTGGAATGCCTGATGCACTACAAGTTATGAATAGAATGCAGCTACATGATTTTCTGGAAACAATGTGCTCTTGAGCTAGAAACTCACCTTTCTGGGGTTGATTACTTCAAAGCAGTGTAACCTTAGGGAAGTTACTAAACATCCCTGAACCTAATTTTGCTTATCTTTGACAAGGCTTTGACACTCAGGGTGTTGTCAGAAGTGGAGAGCACCAGGTACATGCAATATCTGTCCTTACGCACTCCTTGAATGTGCAGGGGTAGAGGGGAAATTTCCCACTACCCCTCTGGCTTCTGCTCAGGATGGTTGAGCAATCAAATTAACATCAGATAGATTAGTAGGAGAAAAGAACAAATTTAATTACATATGTAGGGGCTTGGGGAAAATTCCTCCATCCCTCAGAGGTTCTTCTTGAGCTGGTTGAGAAAACAAATTAAGATCGCATAGAGGAGTAGGAAAAAAGCACCAACATAATAACCTGTGTATGGAGAATTGGCATGGCTGTTAATTCTTTTTAAAAAAAGGAAACAGGCATCAGTAGGCAGGCAAACAGGAAGGAAGGAAGAGTGAAGAGGAAGAATCACTTATTTATTTGCTTAGTTGTTCATTTTGGTTGTTTCCCCTGTCCTGAGTCACAGACTTTGAACTTCATGTGGACTATATTGGAGCTGAAGACTTCATTCCTGAGCCACCAGGGCACGCCATGGCTGTAAAATCTTAGGTAAATGAGGCAGACCCAAGACTCACATGCTGTGCTAAGGAATGAGAAAGGGGGCCAGGGGCATCAGGAAGATGTTTGTTTCTGGAGATGGCCTTATATCTAAGTAATTGGTATTTAAAGTCATCCTAATAAGACCTGTAAAGCCTCCATTTAACCTGTAGCTCAGTATACCAAGGTGACCATCATGGAAGGGATCTGTCTGTACTTTTGGGGGAGACTGATCCTACATGTGTATATGGAGAATCTACGTGGAGTTGGATTCGAAAAAGCCAATGGGGGCAACATAGAAGGTATGTTTCCTGAGCTGAAGAATAGGATAGGGGCCAAGGGCTTTGGGGAGAGGGGAGAGGAACTCACTTGATGAGGCAAATGTCATCTATATAGTGAAGACCAAATGCTCTGTCATTAAATGCATGTCCTGGCAAATAAATAGGTATCTCTAATAGGTTCTTTTTGGTAAAAATCCTAATTCTGAGTTATACTCCCAATTTTCATTCTTCTCAGTAGTTAAGGGAGTGGTAAAAGTTTCTCAGGAGACTGCAGAGCCTCTGTTGGACTTAGCTCAAAATAATTCACAAGCAAAAGGTTTATTCTGAACATCCTGTGGGAACTATTCTTCGAATATCAGCACTCCTTTTGCCATTGGCCCACCAACTCTGCTCGTCTGTACAACTCAGTAGGATATTTGACTACAGAAGAACTGAACTGAGAGTCACAGAAGAAAGAAAAAGACTGCTTTAAGCTTGTCTCAACGTAGCTGTGTCCAGGCGTCCAGAAAATAACGACTGGGTCAGTTTATATGGAATTTGAGGTGAGAGGAGAGAGTAATAAAGGGGTAGAGAAAAGGGGAGTAGTTCTGCTTGCTATGACCTAGGAGTCAATCCAAAAGAGGGCGAAACCCTGGATATCATTACTGAACCTAGAAAAAGGGGGTACGATGCCTGTCCCTTCAGGGCCATCCATGACATGTGCAGAGGAACTTGGAGCTCAGCCTGCCAAATTTTTGAATTGAACCTTCAAAGTGGTCACATGAGTGAAGATCCACTTTATGTTAAGCAGCATCCAAATGCAACATAGTTTTGAGGGGATAGTCTTTGCCTAATAACACTGCAAGTTTCACTTCTTGATTTGAAAATGTATGGTCCAGACACACAGACAGATAAATACGGCTCCATCTCTAAGGCATCCTTTCTTATTAAAAGCAGCTCCGTCTATGTCAGGGGACAAGCTAGTTCATTATCTAATGAAAAGCTCCTGCCATTGATTAATTTCATAACAGCTGCAGCTGCTAAGTGATTGACCTTTTTTTATGGAATGATTTACATATTAGCATCTTTATCACGATCTAATCATTGGTATTTAGTCTCCAGAAAAATTACCACATGATACTGAGAAGAAAATATTATTTCTGCTCCATGCTTCATTTTAGAAACATCCTACTCTAGCCTTCTGGGTGTTTGGGCAGTTTGAGTCTTGTTACCCGCCTTCTCTCTGCAGTAGCCCAGACACAGAAATATACACATTTCACTATGCTCCTAGATGGTTCAATATTTTAGATTGTGTGTTATCTGACTCATTCATGCTGAAGGATTTAACAGAGGTGTTTTTTTTTGTTTGTTTGTTTTTGTTTTTTTTTTCTTTTCACCCTCCAAGCAACAATGGCAAGGAGGATAAAAACCCAAACTATTTTCCCTAACAAGATTACAGTACGAGTACCACCTAAGGCAGAAATATTGCCATTTTTTTCCCCAAGGTGGTTAATCTGTTTTTCCAATGGTCAGATTTCCACTGATGTTCATTTTGACATTCACTTTATTCAGGAAGGTATTGCAGGGGATGGAAGTTGGGGGAATATGGAAATTGGGGGTCAGACAAATATAGACAGGCAGACAGAGGATGCAAACCATTTTCCATCAGAATCTGAAATGTATACTGTCAGATAAATGGGCAGATTAAGAGCTCTTATTTTGAGTTTCAAAACATTTGAGTAGTTTAAAGTTACTAACGCCTTTTTTTTTTTTTAAGGAAAGATGCAGGCAGGAAGGAAGAGAGAGGAGAAAGAAGCAGTTTATTTAGCTGTACATCTTGATATTCACGTCGGCTCCAGGTCTTGAACCCAGATCCTTGGGATGTGTGGCTGTGCTCTCTATCAAAGGCAACTGACTAAAGTGCTACTCTACCAGGGTGTGTCTCAAAGCCTTTCTAAAAAATAACATTTGTTATGCCCTGCTGACTCAGGCATTAAGTCATCAGGTGGGGCATAGACCATGTAAAACCCAAGGACCTGGATTCTAGACTGAGTGGGGGGTAGGGGGTGGAGACAGGTTGGCAGGGGAAGCAGGGAACCAAAATAAACAGAAGTGCTCCCTCTTCCTCTTCTTTCCTCCTCTCCCTTCTTTAAAAAAAAAAAAGGAAACCTCTATCTTAGGAGTTATGAATAAGGAGAGATGCTACTCAGTTTTACAGACATTTTGCACTGTAAGGATGAAAGGGGAATGTCCCCATCTCTTTGAGGTCCTTCTAATACTGGTCAAGCAAATTAGCATCAGGTAGGATTTAAAAAAGAGCAAATGGAGAATTTACATGGCTGTAAAGTCTAAGATAAATGGAACAAACCAAAGATAGCCTGCGCTGAGGAACAGGAACCGCGTCTGGGGTGTCACAGAGAGAGGAGGGGGCTTCACACGAAGGAATGACTTCATGGGACAAACTTTGTCTCTCAATATTTTTCCTGGCTTAGGAAAAGTTTTTCTGATCAAAGATGGTTTCTGGAGATGACTCCATATCTAAGGATCTATAAGAAGGGTAACAGCAGGACCGTGATTGACTTTTATCTCTACACATGGGACAAAGCCTGCTCAGGACATCTTGGAAAAGTCCCATTTGAAAATTTTAGGGGAGACCAACCCTAAAGCACTAATGAATAGATAAAGGCTATGAACCTGTTTAAAGACTTAGTGAAAACTAAATTATGGGTTCATGTATTCATACATACATTAATTTCTGGTGAAAGAATGTGTGTACTTAGACATTCTAATCCTTAAGTGACATCTGGGCAGAATCCGACTTGTGAACATCCTTTTCAAAACAGATGTCTACTTAGACGCTATGTGGATCTATTTTGCCTATAAAAGTGCCTTATCTATATAAGCCTCTATTATAACACTATTTTAAACATTGAATTAACTCCATCAGTGGCACCAACTGGTAGCAAGAACAGTTATAACAATAGACTGTAATAAAAGTTATGTGAGTGTGGACTCACTCTCAGAATTCCTTGTTGGAGGTAATTATTTTTGGACCCTGTTTGACTGAGAGTACTTGAAACCATGGAAAGTGAAATCAAAGATAGGGGGATAATACTGTGTTATAATTGTTCTGTTTTATTAGTTATTGCTGTTAATCTCTCACTGCACCTAATTTATAAATTCAGCTTTATCATAGATACGTATGTGTGGGAAAATAACATAGTTTTGACAAGACTGTTCAGATTTCGGGCCTCCCCTGGCGGTCTTGGGATGTACCCCCTGAGAAGGGGGAGCTACTATACTTCTAATTAGTTATTCATTTTTATCACTATTGCTATAGATTTTATTTTCGTAATTGAGTATTTAAATTACCCTTAAATAAGACTTTCGAATCGACTTAGAAATTAACTTTTTCGTAAATGACATGACTTATATGGAAATTTTTTCAGTTCTAGTCATCTTAAAATTGTTCTTTGAAAGACAGCTTAGGTGGGGTTAGAAGCACTTTTGTGTTTCATATGTAAAAACACTTGACAATCTATTTGCATTATACGTTTGTGTATAATAAGCATTCTCGCATAACTACATAGATTTCAATGTGTGTGTTGTTTATCCAGGAAATACATACTCATTCTGTGTCAGTGAATAATTTCTCTTTTTGTTTTGTATTGGTATTTTAGAGGCCTGAATCTTTAACCCTTGAACTTAACGCAAGGGTAGGCCCATATAGGAATTTAAGTAAATGTTAATTGGTTTAAAAATGCATAAGGAAAATGTCACTTACTAAAATATAGTCTATAGACTGATTGTGGGTTTTGGCTCTGTCTTCCCATCCATCCTTATACCAGAGAAGTAAGTATATTAAGGCAGTGTTTTTGGTGGACCAGTCATTTAGTTTGAATGCATCAGTAAAAGGTGGAGTCCAAAGAATTAATTACTGGAAAGTTTTTGGAAACTCCAGCAAGAACTGTCTCCATAGAGCAACATGAAAGTCAGATAATAGCTAGTTATTGGAGTAACTCCACAATATGAACTTTGATATGGACTTGAAAAAGGCAGATTAATTGAAGGGTAAACATAAACTTTGGGGGAGTATAAGGGAGTGATCTAGCTGAGGCAAGAATCTAAAAAGAAATACCTCTTGGCACTGAACTCGTCATTTAAGTGACTGATGTGCTTGGGTGGGAACTGGGGCAGCCTGAAAATGTTCCAAGGGCTAGATGGGTCTTAACCTCTGCTGACATTGTCGCACAAGAATAAATCTTCTCGTTCCTCCTGAGAAACAAGACAATGGGGAATCTCCAGATTTCTAACTATTGGCAAACCACTCAGTAATTTAACAAAAGCCCCATATATTATGTGAGCCAAAACCAACTGTTGGAGAGAAAAAGATTGTTCTCTACCCTCCTAGTTTCTCTCTGCTAGAAAATAATCAAATTGACACGAGACAGATTAACAGGAGAAAAATAATGTCATTACCTATATATGTGCATATGAGAGTGTCACAGTGACATGAGAGGCCTAAAGACAGAGGTATATTTGCCATCCTGAACTAAGGAGCAGTGGGTAGGGGTCTATGATTTCAAAGGAAAGAAGACAATCCTCAGGAAAATGAGATGACATGCTTCGTAAACAAGTGTTTGCTTAGGGTTACGCAGAAGCGGTGAGACTCAGAAAAGACTTGGGAAGCAGGCCCTGTGCAATTTCTCCCTATTCTCTCACATTTCGCTCATATTTATCTCCTTTTAGAGCTGACTTCCTGGAATAGACCTTCTCTCAAAATTCTTCTAGGTAGTTAAAACATTCTTTCTCAGACTTTTAGGTCTTAGTTGCCTTTAGCCTAAAATAACCCATGTGCCAAAGGGTCATATTCTGAGGTTACATTCTGTACCCCACAACCAAGCAAACAGAAACAACAACAAAAAGCCCTCTAAATGCAGCCACTTTGAGACCTTTGTTCTATAGTTACTAGAGAAATTATTGAAAGAGGGGGAAGAGAGTATATGTCGAAATATTAGGAGATAAGGGTGGAGATAAGTCAACTGAGAAGATGAGGCCACGGTAGGAATGTTAGAATTAGGGACAATTTGAGTCATTCTGCAACTGAAACCAACACAGGTAAGACTGGCATTAAAAGAGATGAGGACATTTACTGCTGTTGATTTTCATCATTAAAATAGATTTCCCACAAATCTCTCAACTGTGAGAAAGGATGGTTGACTTACAATACATAGTGTCAATCATATTGCCAAGAAAGTGTTTTTCGCAAACCAAATCATTAGGGCACACAATTTTTAAGAAATCGGCTGTGAATTTGGTTCTTTTAAAAGTTTTTCAAAGTTCTAAAAATTAAGTCACATTTCATTATTTTACATGCCTTTTATGATAAAGAGTAACATTTAATCTGTCACTGCCACAGAGAATCTGGGATATGTGTTCACTTATGAAGAAAGCATGGTCAGATAGTTAACAAATGAAGCTTAGAGTTTTGGGGGATGGAGCAAAGTTTATAAGTCCATGCAGTTCTGATAGTTCCATCAGGATTTGAATTGTCCAGGTGAGGACTGAGGAAGACACAAGAGCAGTGACTTAAGATTCTGAATCAAAGAGAAGAATATTGTTCATCTCAGTAATGAGAGTGGACTATGTGACTGAGTCTGCTGTCAAGAGGGAAACTAGAAAGAGCATTGGCATGATTTAGGGTGGTAATAACTGGAGCATGGAGAAGGCGACAAGTAAGGATGATCAGAGATTGAGATCTCTGGGTTCTCAAGAAAACCCCCTGCCCCCATCTCTCTGAGGTCCTTCCAGTGCTGGTCAAGCAAACAGATTAACATCAGACAGAATTTGTAAAAACCACATTTAGTGACCTACATACAGAGAGTTTACATAGCTATAAATTCTAAAGTAAATGAGATAGACAAAAGACTTATATACTGTGCTGAGAAATGAGAAAGAGGACCTATGGCATCATGGAGAGAGAAGAAGCGGTCTTCATATGATGGATGACTTCATATGATAAAACTTAGCCGCTAGGTGTCTGCCCTGGCTTTAAGATAAGTCTAAGATAGCTTTCTCTGATCAAAGGTGGTTTCTGGAGATGGTTCCTTACCTAAGTATCTATGGAAAGGCTAACAGCTTCTCTGGAGACCCACAGGGCCTTGGCTGACCTATAGTTCCATATACCGCCTTGACTCATATTGGAAAAAATCTGCTCTGGACATCTCAGAAAAAGCCTATCTGAACATCTTAGAGAGACCTATCCTACAGGCCTGATTTACAGACCTTCATGGTTCCTTCTGATTACAAGGAGTTGTGTAGTCCACGAGCTTTTTCAGTGAGCTTGGAAAAATAAAAAGGCAGGCTGATTATGAAATTGGGCAGGAGGGAATGAGGCTAAGGGTTTACATTTTTTTCCATATGCTGACATGGCACTTAATATCTCTGTTTCCAGGGCCTCATCTCACTCCTAAGCTTAGTTCCTCCTGATGTCCCCTGATGTCCAACTTTGCAGATTCCACCTCCTGCCTTTTGTCAGGGTGAAGCAGGAAGTGGCTAGGATGCTTGGCTCAGTAGGGGGTGTGAGATGGTTTTGGGGGCCCTAACTTGAAAACAATCCTTGTATTTTTTTAAAGGAAAGCTACAGGCATGAATGAAGGTGAGTAGAGACAGGCAGGCAGGAAGAGAGAGAGAAGGACAAAGTATTTCATTTAATTGTTCATTTTGGTTTTCATCCTGGCCCCAGGTGTTAAACCTGGGTCCCTGGGATATGTGACCTGTGCTCTCAGCCAAAGGCCGCTGACTAAAGCACTCCTCCACCAGGGCCACCAGTTCTTGTATTTTCAACCACATTACAGCTTTCAGAGAAGCTGGAGCGTTGGCATGCCCTGGTGGAGTAGCAGTAGACCTGCCACCTCTGACTGAGCATAATCCACATACATATCAACATCCCAGGTTCATGTCCTGAGGCTGGGGAGAGTAACGAGGATGAACAACTAAATAAGATCAGTAAAATGCTGCTTCTTCCTCTCTGCCTGCCCGCCTGCCCGCCTGCCAGCTCACCTTCATTCCTGCCTGCACCTGTCCTTTAGAAGAAAAGAAACATGGGGCCTCTAATTTCTGACAGTCCTTGACTGTGTAATTTGGCGTACTTCTTAGCTTTCCCACCCGCTGCCTGCCCCAACCTCCCTTTCTTCCCCTTGTGTTTAATTTAGACTTGGGATTTCTCTGCTCTCTTAAATCAGTTACCACCGGATCATTCTCCCCTCTTCCAAATACTGGGGCTCTGGTCTGTTTCCATCCTCCCTGCAGTGCCAAGACCTAAGGACCTCCCAGCAAGAGGCCTCCCCTGCTGACCTATCAGGCCTTGATTGGGGCCATTTTTCCTGCTGCTTCTCAGAGATTTCAGCAGGATTGCTCTTCCTAGGATTTGGAATGATCCACCCTCTTCTGTGCTTCAGAACTGGTTTTGCCTGTGTTGATCTTTGATTCTGCTGTGTTCTTTCTATTTTTCTCCTGGCGAATGCCCACCCCCCTTCAGATCTTCCTTTAACCTAACTTTCTCAGAGAAGCCTCCTGTGCACCTTTGTTGCCCTGTGCGTGTACTCTCAGTAAGGATTGAAAGGACAGAGGGAGGGAGGACGGGTTGGTGTATATCTTTGTAAAAGCTATAAAACAGGTTAAGCCAGTTTTACCGGAAATCTTTATTTAATCATTAATGTTTTATATATTTAGACATATGCACGTGTATATATATATATACATATATACATGTGTGTTTTGAGACTTTTACAGCCCAAATTCTTCCTGATTTGAAGCTTAAGTAAAAGGAACATGGCACAGTAGTTTCAATGTGAGAGTCACCTATGACTCCCATTATCTAGAGAAGAATCCAAGTCCCAGAAATAGTATTTAGCATATACAACCCCCACGCCCCAAATTTTGCCTTGGCCATTTCTTACAGTAGCTTCCTTTCTCAACAAGCCTTTTACCAGAGCAGCGCAAAACTAATTTGAATTTCAGCTCTTTCCCGGTCGCAGTGTTGCTAAGAACTAGTGAGATTCTGCTGAGAAAGGCCAGGCAACGGAAGGAGCCAGAAAGGCCTTGAACAGCCCACAGTCAGGATCTTGTGCTATCTTTGCACAGTTGAACTTCTCAGTTTTCTGTTTTGGGATTATGACCTGCTTCTCTCTTCTACAAATCGAAGTCTTCCACCATTGTGCCACAACAGATATTTTCTTGCTTCTCTTCCTTTTTCAGAAGAATTTTCAAGAGAGTCACTTGTGGCAAATACCTAATATTTCACATCTGGAAACATAACTTGATATGGTCATTATAAATTGAAAGACTCAGCTTTCTGCCTTTCATGGAACTGTGAATGTATAGTTCCCATTTCTCTGTTTATTTTTTCCCCATTAAAGTAAAGCTCTAGGTTGATGATGAGGTTTTAATGAGTTTAGATATTAAAAGGCCTCAAATATATCTCAAAAATTCTAGACTAAGTATAATGTGTTCCTATATCTCTTCTCTCTTGACTAAGTCTTTAAAGATAGGTTCCAGAAATCCTGCCTGCTCTTGAAGAGTTCTCGAAGAGTGTCCAATAATTCTAAATTGTACTCTAAAATTTCTGAAGCCTGGACATCGTGGCTTAATTTCCTTTCAAGCCATCCTTGGTTTCAATTACTTAGTTTATCTCAAGGCTCATTAAGACTCACAGGTCTTTTTTGTTCTAGTGAGTTTGAGCTGGCACGAATAATCCTTCCCATGTGGAGAGTCCATTAGAATACTTTAGGAGGAGTGAGACCTAGAATCAGAGACATTTTAAAACCTGCCACCTTCCTTTAATAGAAGGGGTACTGGATGGGGGCTGCCTTGCTTTGGCTTCTTTGGCAAATTTGGAAAATAATTAAAATAGATATGCAGTAGTAGTTTATATCCACTTTGTGTGCCAAGCAGTGAAGTTGAAACTGTACCCAAAAATGTCATATTCCCTCTAAATTTTATTTTTCACTCATGATCACCTGAATGATTTAGATTAAATTTCTTCTGGGAAATAGAATTGGTAGGAAAAAACAAAGACCACAACCTAAATTTATCTGTTGGAATAATCTTTAGCCATCCAGCACTTTCCACTCATTAAGTTTATGAGGTCATTATCATTCTTTCTACCGAATAGATAAACATACTAAAATGTTGGACCTTTCCAAAAAGTCTCCACAAGCCATGAGAAAACGGGACAGAACTGTTCCTTATTTGAAATTCTAGACCTCAGTGCAGTCATAGATAGCAGGATTTTTGAAGTATGATTAGAAGAGAGAAACCAGTTACACAATTGAAATGAAGGGACTTAATGTGTTATAGCTCTGGTAATTTCCAGATCTCCCCGCGATTTTAGAATGCTGGAGTGTTTGGTTTTGTTGTTGTTTACAATTTTTGCAAGAGCGCATCCCGCGTGTAAAACTTTGGGACTTGAACTTGATCATTCTCTTCTGGCGAGTTTGACTCCGCCCACTACTACCTTCCACAGAATGGAAGCAAAAATGGGAGCGAAGTCAAGACAAATCCATAGACTTCACAAAGGGGCACGAAAAGTCAAGTAGACCTTCACTTCATAGCTGGTGATTCACACTGGGGGAGCGGGGGTGATGTTTGTCCTTGTTCTTTAGGTTTCTAGATTTCTTTATTTTTAGCCTAGAACCAGCCCTGGATAAAATAATTCAAGTCATGAAGAGAGAGGAATGTATACAGTTCAGCATTTTTATCCTTCTGAGGGGCGCTTTCTACCAGCTGCCAAGGAAACATTGTGTAACTCCTTTCTTGCATAGTCTCATTCTTCTTGAGTTCCGGTTGTGAGCTAGTGAGCTCATTACAACTTGGATCAGAGTCCTAGAAAGGCAGTTCCCAGGGAGAGTGGGGGCCAGCCTCCCATCGGGGCTGTGGCTGTGGCTGTGGGGCTTTCTCTGTATTCTGCATGCATGCTTTCACCAACAAGTCAGCTCCAGCCTCAGCCCAGGACAGTGTCACACTGTCCACAGCTGTATTACATCCGGAGGTTTCTCTGTGTGCCCTACACTTTGACAACACAGAGACTTAGACTTATCTCTTCCAGCTGTAAACCAGAGGGAGTGGTGCTGCAGATTCCTAGCAACACATGCAAACTCTAACAACACAGATGGTTAACTCTCTGGAGTAGGACTTATAGGGCACCAGAGCGCCATTGGAATTCAATGATGGTTACTCGATATGCATTTCATGACTTCTGTCACATTATGATGAAAAATAGACATTTTCCCTGCTACTGCCTTCTGGTATTCCTAAATCACTGTTTGAGAACTAGTTGGGCTAGGGTGCAGAAGGCTTCTTCTCTGCAGTGGGTTGGGGGTATGTGAAAAGGATGTCAGGGAGGATTAACTCTAGTTAGAAGGATTTGGAAGGGAGGAAAGTTTGAAATGCTTTAGGGAAGCTGAGAGCACTGCTAGAGCAGGAATGTTCCAGATGCTTGTCTCTCAGAATATTCCACAGTGATCCACACCCTGAAAGAATCAGATTATTTGCCTCTCCCACTTGGATCTTTTGCTCCTGGAATTTGGCAATTCTTGATATGAGCTGTGAGATTTGGAGGGAGTGCCTGATCTCATTAAGACCATTTCTTCTAAATTCTGAATAGAACCAGGAAAATTGGAAAGGGTAGAATTGGGGTTATGAGAGAGGGATCTTAGTTTTATGAAAGAAAGAAAGATAGTAGGAAACTATATACATGGGTTAAGAGGCCATTGAAAAGGAGGATTACAAACAAAGGGAAAACTTAACATTTTTGTCACTATCTTCTGCCAAGATGTTTGATTGGCACATAGTTCATACTTCCACACTTTCATATAAGTCAATGAATGAAAGGAAGTTTACTTTGCAAGGAGCTGGAGGCCTATCCTTTGGAAACTACTATAGGCTCATGATAAGGGGAGAGTGATCTGTATTTGACGAGAAGTTCGTTTCTGGATCTCTAAGTTGCTTACTTTATAAAGAGCCAAAGGGGCTCGCTTAGGAATGTGTGTGAAGCACACTACACTAGCAAGTCTAGCAAAAGCGAAGGGTGTTACACCAATCTGGACGGGAGGGCAGGATGTCGTTTCTCATGGATTAGTGCCATACAACAGCTTCATGCCAGGATTGGCTGAGACCACCCAAAAACATTAACAATGACTAAGGCAAAGAGACAAAGGAGGAACTTTGACTCTGAGGGGAGACAGGATGAAGGACAATCAAAGGGACCCAGATACATCAAGTTCAACTCAGCAGAGAACAAGGCTCAAGGAAAAGTGAATTTACTTGAAGGAGAAGGAATTTGTGCCTAGATCCTTTCAAGACACTTTCAGAAACTTGATTTTTTTTGGCTACCTCTTATTGATGTGTTCCTTGCAAATAAAAGACCCACTAATATATCCCAAAGGTGAGTTTGGGGCCTCATTGACTATAACAGATATTAAATAAACTGGGATGCACCCGTGTGGCTCAGGTGCTGAGATGCCGGTGTGCAGATCACATACAGCCCAAGGATCTGGGTTCAAGACCGGGGCCAGGGTAAAATAAATACGAATGAACAGTTAAATCAATAGTTGTTGTTGTTGTTGTTGTTTAAAAAAAGCTGCTAAGAACCCACAAATGCAATGTGAAAAGAAAAAAGAAAAGACTACAGGTCTTTACACAGTTTATACTTCACCTCAAACAACATGGAACAAGATTGTTTATTAAAATGTACAATCCAAGACTTCATTGTACTTGAATACCAACGTGAATCACCTAGAGATCTTGTTAAGATGTTGATTCTGATCCATGGAGCTGGGTGGGGCCCAGGATTCTGCATTTCCAATAAGCTCCAAAGAGATGCCAATGCTCTTGGTCCATGAATCGAGTTTTGGGTAACAAGGACCTGCCTAAGTCTTTGGCAGGTGTGGGGAGTCCCAGGTGGTTGGACATAGGTGAAGACTGACTGCCTCCTTCTCCATATCTAGGCTTCCGGTTTATAATGAAAGCAAGGCTCGGAACAAGCTCTGTTACATTTGTGAGCCACAAGGCACAGAACAATCTTAAAACCTGCACTGAAGGTACACTGAAGTCACAGCTCTGCCTTCTTGAGTGCTTGACCTGAGAGGCTCACAATCTCCCCTGGCCACTTTCCTCTAATGCAGTGGTTCTCAAAGTGTGGTCCGGGAACCGGCAGCCTCATATGGAAACTTGTTAGAAATGTCAATTCTCAAGGCCTTCCCAGCCCTAAGGAATCAGAAAGCAGGGCCTAGGAATCTGTATATTTAAATAGCCCCTGCCCCTGCAGGTGATTCTGAGACATACTCAAGTTTGAGAACCACTGCTATGACAGCAGGATTCTGTCACTATCTCATTGATTTCAGGCAACCACGATCTAATGAATCAGGGCTGGAACATTTTGGAATCTTCCCTAGGGCACCACTTTAAAGGTGGGGGGCATGCTGGATTCTCCCTACATCCTTTTCATCTAAGGTCGGGGGATGTTTCTAAACCTTTTCACAATCTTCATATTTTGCAAAGCACTAATATCACCCATGCAAGCCCATCTAATGTTAATTTGGATAATTAATGAAATCCCTGGTGTAATAAGAGCTGAAGATAGCCAAGAAACTTACAGTGGCTGCCGCAGGAGTGAGGCTTTTTGATTAATTGTCATCCAGCCACCCCTGGAGTGTGCTTTCCTGATTAAGACAGCTGACCGCCTCTGTAGTGTAGCTTAAGCGAACACACATCATGTTGTACTGTCCATGTGACGGTTTCCTTTTTACTCTTAAAATCTACTTTATGAAGGCATAATTTAAACCCACTAGAATATAGCCATTTGAATTATGCAGTTAGTTTTCACCAACTATACACCCATGTAATCTCCACACCAATCGAGATGTGTAACATTTTCATCATGTGAAAAATAGCCTTGTGTTCTGTGCAACCAGCATTTACGGTACCCCAGGCTCCTGCTCTGCCATCTGTCCCTCTAGGTGAATAGTTCTTGAATTCCATGTAAATAGAACCAAACACAATTTACTTTTTTGTGTGTCCGGCTTCTTTTCCCCCTTTGTAATGTTTTGCTGCTCAGTTCCGATTGTTGCATTATCAGTAGTGCCCTCTTATTGTTGCAGAGAAGTATCTCTTTGTATACCAGTTTGTTCCTTCTATTGGTTTGTTTCCCATTGGGGTCTATTATGAATGAAGCTGCTACGGGCATTTATGTCCATGTCTTTTTTGTGGACATGTTTTTATTTCTTGTGGATAAATGCCTAAGAGTAGAAGATTTGGGTCATAAAATAGATATTTAGTTTCATAAGAAAATGATAAATCCATTTTCCAAAGTGGTGGTACTATTTCACATTCCCTCCAGCTGTGTGAGACAGTTCCAGTTGCTCTGTATCGTCACCAACATTTGTTAATGTCAATTTTTTTCTTTGTCCTTTCCTTTTTTTAAAAAAAAGGAAAGATGCAAGCAGGAATGAAGCAAATAGGCAGGCAGGTAGGAAGAGTGAGGAGGAAGAAGCACTTTTATTTATTTTTATTTAGTTAAAATGAATAAAACACACTGGTTGCCCCTCCCTCCCCTGTCGAACCCGGTACACAAACCTGGGTCCTTGGGATATACATGGTCTGCGCTCCTCCAGAAGTGGCTGACTTAACTACTACTACAGAGCATGCCAAGTCTCTCTTATTTCTGTGCCCAATATCTTTTTAAAGGAAAGGCACAGGTGGAAATGAAGGTGAGAAGGCAGGAAGACAGCGGAGAAAGAAGGACTTCATTGTGTTTAGTTGTCATCTTGGTTGTTTCGAGCCTTGGGTCTTGAACCTGAGAACTTGGGATGTATATGGACTACATCCGGTGACCTTATCCACTAGGCCACCAGGGTGTTTATGCTGAATATTTATTTTAAAGTAAATTGCAAATAGTGCTTTTCTCCCTCCTACATCCACTCCCCACCCACCCCCACCCCCCGTTTTCAACTCAGGTTTTTATGGTTGGTCTCTGCAAAGGCCATAAAGCTGGTAAAACTCAGTAGCTTGGATATGGATGAAATTATGTCATGAATAGGGATTAAATTGTAACCTCTCCTAACCCCCAATTAGTACTGGTTTTTGTGACTGCCGTTGGATGACAATTTTTCATGTTTGCCAGTGTGTTTTCTTCTTTTCTTTCATTTTCTTGTCCATTTATTTGCCAGTCCATCAACCTGCTTTTTATGAGAGTTGCGGTAGATAAGTCACTGGGAAGTATAGCAAAAGTAGGCGACAGGGTACTTGTCTTCAAGGAACTTTTTGGGACTGGGTTTCTGTAACATACATGCACGAGACACTCATAGAAATACAGCCCAGTTTATATTGACATTTGCATAGATTTGAGTGAGAGCACTCTCTACATAGAACTTTCTATATTTGAGGTGAGTTGGGGATTAATAGAAAGGTGACTGTAAAAAACACAGTTGGAGAAATTGTTGTTCACCTGTGCTGAATATCAGAATGACTGCATCTTAGACTATAAAACAAAGTGTTTCATTCCATTATATTTTTAAATACATCGAACACACAGACTTACCTGTGTTGGGTAAGAAATACTCAAAATGTTAGAAGCGCTTATCTTTAGGTGGTTGGACTGTGGAAGATTTATTTACTTGATTTTGTATTTTCATTTATTTTCTAAGTTTTCCGCAATGAGCATGTTTAAATGTTATAATCAGAAAAATGTTCTGTTACCACTTGATTGTTTGCTAAGTCATCGTAGCTCTTCAGTAATGCATTCCTTGATCTCTCTCATTTTGTGTCGCTACAGTAGAACCAAGATGACAGTCTAGGGGAAAAATACCCATCCTTTTCCCTTCTGGGAACAAGGACTACATGAGTGGCCTACAGTCTTTTGCCACTGGAGTCCTCCGTGGAACTTAGCTTTCCTGATGGTCAAAGAGCAATAAGACTTTTTTTTTACCTCCACAGTAACAGAATTTCACCTCCCCCAACTTGGGATGGATGCAAGATATTTTTCCCCCTAACCTATGTTTGTGGGTGGTATAATTGTGGGCAAATCATTGAGAGTTTTTGTCTGTGCTTTCTGATGAAATAACAAATGATCTTTGTCCCCCCCCCCACTTTTTTTTCCCTTCAGCTGACCTGAATAATGTCAGGTTCTCAGCTTACAGAACCGCCATGAAGCTCCGAAGGCTGCAGAAGGCCCTTTGCCGTAAGTATTGATCAATGCTTGCTTTACTTAATTTTTTAAAAAAAAGGAGATTGAGGGTAGTTTCACTTGGAGAGGGGAGAAATTGCTCTCATAGGTACAGTGTAACATAGAATTCACTTTTTAAAGTAACTTTGACCTACTGTTTGCATAGACTCTTTTTTCATAGTTTAGATTTATTCCTGCCATCAGTCCTCAACTGCTGATGTTGTATTGATAAGATATTGATCGTTTTTACTTTGCAACTAATAGCATTGGCATCTAGAATGATTTTCATGAGACTTGAATGATCTCCATCTACCTTGATTTCTTCTTACACAATGTATTTCACAGTCTTCACTGCTCTATCCAAATGGAAGTTCACAGACCTATATGGCTTATTAGTTTGCATGCTAATCTTCAGACGAATGCTGGATAGAAGAAACATGACAGGATTGTTTTCTTTTTGCTAATTAACATACCTCAGCGGGAGAATCCTGAAGGGTCGTACAGCTCTATCTTTTCATCATAGTTTATGTAACTGTTGCAACAGAGTGAATTACAGTCTAAAATTGTTTGAGTGCCTATGTGTATTGATGATAGAATCATGAAACAGGCCAAGAAAGAAAAAGAAATACAGGATGATTTCACTCATATGTGGAATATAATGAAATGAAACGAGCACACGAATCCCAACAAAAATAACAGGACACAGGACTGTGATTACCAGGGGGAAGGAAGAGGGGGGAAGGAAAGAGGAGACAAGATGGTGGTAAAGGACACTGGAAGTCTGGTGGGGGGTGTCGTGTGAAATGTAGACTGAGATGTGTTTCAATATCCTGAAATGAATATAGCAATGTGAACCAAAGAAGTAATATTACTCTTAAAAAAGAAAAAGAAAAGAAATAGGCAAGTTCATACCCTGATGGAACTCACAGCCTAATGCAAGGTATAAAGCACGTCCTTAAGTCTGCAGACATAGGTGAATGTATATAAGGTCAACAAGAATGCCTACAGTAGTAAACAATAAATTGATACTGCCTCTATTTCCAGGCTTTGTAAGCACTCTGAGGAAGAGTGAAGAGACCATTTAAAGTCATGTGTTGAGTCCTGTGATATGGAAGCGTGGGCTACTATGAGAACAGTTAGTTGTGGGAGTGAGAGGACAATTGCCTGAAGAGGCGATTATTTAAATTACTGGAATCCAGAAGGGGAAGTCGAGCTCCCTTGGAAGAGTGTTCTGGTCAGAAGGAATAGCGTGTGCTGAGGTCTGGAGTGCAGAGATGCACTCAGGATTCGGTGTGGTCAAAGCATAGTGTTCCTGGGAGGGGCTATGGTGAAATATTTGGCCGAGAGAAGGGCAGGAGGTCGATTGTGAGAAGTGTTTCAAACTTGACTTAAAAGAATTTCGCTGTTAGTGAGGAGCCACTCAGCGAGTTTGGGCAAAGGGATGACATGGCAGGGTTTTCATGTAGAAACAGCAGTCATGGTTGGGGGCAGGGTCACAGTCAAGTGACAGGGGAGAGAGTGGTTGAGCAGTTTCCGTACTCGAAACCAGCAGCGTGGTGACTGAAGTGGCAAAGTAGGAATGGAGGTAAGTGGAGACAATTGAGAAAGTTAAGAGGTAGACTTGAAAGGCCTTTGAGATTAATTTGATGTGGTCAGATGACACTGTTTAGACTATCAAAAGAGGGAATCAAGGAAGACACTTAAACACATGACTTGTGTAAATGGTGGACTTGTGAACAAACACTGTGGGATCACTGGCATCTCGATGCTCAGGGCTGTGAAGAAAAGCGATTAGGACAGACGTCAGTGCAGAGGGGATTGTAATGGAATTGTAGGCGGGGGAGAGGGAAAATATGAAGAGGTTATGGTGATGCTGCATGGGAATCGAGAAGAAGGGGTGACTGCCACCAGGATCAGATGGGCGGTCAGGAGGAAGTCGGTGAAAGTGCCCACTGGATTTTGCACCAAGGAAGTACTTAGTAACTTTGGTCGGATTGTGGAGGCAGAGTGAAGGAGTTGGAAGACTTCAGGAAGCGACAGACGTATAAGTTGAGGCACACTTGAGTCTATTTAAATGAATATGAGAAGAAGAGAGAATGAGAATGAAATTACTGGCCCAACGAGATAATAAAAAAGGTGAGCTTTCGGGAGCATATTCTTGTGGCTCAGGCTGCTGCGACAACTGGAGTGTGAACCGTGTAAAGCCCAAGGACCAGAGTTCAATACCTGGAGCCTAGGGGAACACCAAAATAAACAAATGAAAGTGCCCCGCCCTCCCGCCCTTCTTTCTTTTCCTCCTCGTTTATTTCTTTCCTTCCTCTCTTTAAGGCATGCTCTGGTGGCTCAGGTACTAAGCCATCAACTGGGGGCCAGACTATGGAAAGCTCAAATGACCCAGGGCCAAGGGGACAAAGTGAACAAATAAAGAACGTAAATATTTCTTCCTCTTCTCTCTGTCTTCTTGCCTGTTTTCCTTCATTCCTGCCTGCCTGCCTGCTTTCTTTATATTAAAAAAAAAAAGGCAGATAATCCAGAGCCCAAGAAAAGGCAGAGGCGCCCTTTCCCCACTGTCGTGGGTGGGCTTGAGGAAGACCTGTGCGGATCCTGGTAACTCAGGAGACCTGCTGGCAGGAAGGTGAGGGTTCCTCATGAGGAGGTTTCTGTTCGCTCTGTGAGGGTGAGTTCCTGTGTGGCAGTTAACAGTGGAAGGTGATGTAGTTGAGAAGTCGGCCTCACCTTTGTGAAGAACGAGACGGAACTCACTCGAGAAGCAGCAGCAGTTTGCTCAGTCACCGTTTTTACACAGCGCAAATCTGCACGGGGCAGAATTTCTCCCGGCACACCCAGCAGCCCGAAGGTTCTGTTGCAGGGTGGGCAGAGGGGGCAGAGGACAACTGGCCAAGTGAAGAATGGCTCTGTGGTCAAAGTGCTGTCTATCAAATCTCTGTTGGGTAGGACAAGATTTAAATGCAAGCAAGCTGGTCATTAGGAGGTAGAGAAACAGGTAGAACGGCAGGAACCAGAAGGCCGGGAAGTTGCGGTCAAGAGTAGCAAAGCTAAACATGATTTTGGAAGTGGAGATGGAGATGAAACCACCTAGAAGTGGAATGGCTTGAAAGGAGTGCCTAGTCTTTTCCTCGTCGTCTTGGTCTCTTCAATGCATGGCGCCTAGCCGGGCACAGCGGAGGGTTCCATATGTTTTCATGGAAGGAATACATAAATGAAAGTCAATTTAGGCTTCCATTTCCTTCTAGCCTGTAGTTGAAGTTGTCCATTTTCAGCCTTATAGCTGCCAAGTGGAAGTGGTTTTGAAAGGGGTTCTCACACCCAGGATTTCCTTAGGGATATTAATGTACCACAGCTGGAAAGCAGTGGTATGGGGTAGGGCGAAGTGGCTTCTAGAAGGAGAAAGTCTTCTGTGTCTTCTCCTGGCCCAACTCCCTCCCAGAAGTTCTGCTTTCCATTGATAAAGGGGTCATTATGAGCTGGTTATTGGAAAGGGTTATAATATGTAGAATATTCTTTAGAGATCCAAAAAGTTCAAAAGAGCCAATCAGCTGTTTGAACTTATCTTATGAAGAAGACCTGACATAGATGAGCTAACTCTCCCTTTCCATAATGTTCCTTTTGACCTTGGCTTGAGGCATTATTCATTTCTCTTGTTAAAAAACAATTCGGTCCAAATCTGGGTCTCATTGTCTATCATTTCCATTTGTTAACATTTGCCATCATGGTTGGGAAAATGCGGGGGTTGGTATTAAAAAAAAATTCTGGTCATTCGATGTTATAACCTTATAACACAGTTAAGCTCTGAATGTAGATTTTTTAGTCTGAGACAGATTTGAAATTCTCAGCATTTCCTTTCTAAGCTTGACTTTTCTCATACTTGAAAAAGATGTAGGTATAGCGAGATGAAGGTGTATTTATCTAAATTAAGAACAGGATAGGAAGGGTCCATGTGTAGTAGGAATATAGAATGAAGAGTTTTCCAATCCCCTTAGTATTGAAAGCCTGTCTGGTCACCTAACTGTTCAATAGGTGATTGAAGAATTTCCTCGTAATTTTGTGTTTGCTTAGGGTTTATCTCCCTGCCTTTTTGTCATTTCTCTGTCTGCAAAGTCATGATAAAGAGTTATTGTCTGTGGTACAGGCAAACAAAAGTTGTCCTGGTGAGCTTTTCCAACTGAAGGTAGCTTCCACTAACTCTTCCTTTAATGAAAATTGATGATGGTATCTCAGTGATTTCCTGATGCCGGTGAAGAGTTTGAATTACAGATGCCTTGGAAAATATGCATTGGTATCACCATTCAGCAGTTGGGCTTATTTTTTCACTTCACCCTCAAAGCTTCGAAAGTGCAGAAACCCATATAACACAATTTTATCCACTTAGAAAATTTGCTATTTAAACTGAAAGCATCACCATTGGCCTATCATGTCCCCAGTTTGTCATCGGTTTAATGTTGCGTGACACCAGTCTGCCTTTCGACGTATTGTGAATGAACATTTAACTCGACAGAAAAGCAGAGACACAAGAAAGAAAAGCTTGGTCAGGAGGCTTTATAAGCTGATTAATATGGCTGATACCCCCATTGAAAATTATGAAGAAGACAGTGTGAACCTTTTCTTTCCCCTTCTGTAGTTCTGATGCCATGCTCTAGGTGCGTGGCTTCTAATATTAAAAATATAGCCAACTTCTAAGAGCAGAAATAAAAATGCGCTTAACAAAGCACGTGTATTTAGTTTATTAGTGTCTACTGTGCTGGAGAGAGCCCAGACCATAGGGTTAAATTGGCTGCAGTTGATCAATGTGACAAACATTCTGTAAAGAAGAAATAGTTGCTTCTGTGCAGCAACTAAATCACACACTAGAGAGATTTTGTACAGCTTGGAGTTGTCTGGATATAGTCACAGCTGCCAGATTCACCCTCATCCTCACCAGGACAAAGCTGGTGAAAATTGTGCTCCCTTCTTAGTAATTGCACCTCACCTTTTGAGAGCACACTAAGGGTGGCATTAGGTAGGTGTTAGGTTCCCCAGATGGTTTGGGGGTTTCTTGGTCAGGAAGCATGGAAGGAGTGAACCCTGAAACGCTTGGAGTAGTCACAAGGGTTTATTGGACCCTCCAAGCAGGCTAGTGCACTAAAGGAATGTACCAGCGGGGCCAAGTGGGGGTTGGCTATTTTTCTAGGCGGGTGGCAGGATGGGCTTTCAGTTGCTGCAATTTACTGTATTAGGAAATGTACTAAAATGTTAATACAAGACATTAGTCATAACAGTATGAGGATCCTTATCGGAAAAGACCATGAAAAGGGCTTAGGGTCAAAAGGTACCACCTGGAAAGACTGAGACAAAGACCCCTGCGAATCCCGCCCAAATGCCACACAATGAAGCCCTTGGCACAGAATGGCGCCACCTGTGCCTTTCTGGGAGGTCCTGGCCTATCATTAGGGTTCAGTTGCTAAAGAAGACTCACAGAGCCAGGATAACATGGCTTAAAAATCTGCAGTCTGATGCAGCAAATGGCCACAAAAAAGACAGCCGCTCTAAAGTCTGGGTGCAGATCCACAGCAAGAGGCCCCAGGAAGCCAGTGTGATCATTTTTGCTGCCCCACCCCCACCCCCCCAGCACACACACAAATCTACTTTCTCCATGTGCCATGTGTTTTTTTAGAGATGGTATTTCTGCTATTTCAGAATTCAGAGCATCTTGAGGACATAACCACACTAATTTTTTTTTTTAATATGGTTGAACAGTTATTGGTGTCCAAAGAAAGGGGATCTGGTTCAAATTTGTTGGTGCCCAAGATTTGCCTACCAAGGAGAAAACGATTGACCCAAGGTCATTGTGCTGAAAGTGTTAAAGAACGCTTTGTAGGTTTCATTCCTTCCCATCCTGCCATTCTTATCCTTCCTTCTGGAACCGAATGCCCTTGAAGTGCTCTCTTTGCAGGAGAAGGTCCTTTTATCAGCTTATCTTTTCTCATGTAAAGTAAATTCTACCTGACCAGGTATTTCTAGCCTAGCTCCGAATTCGTCTAAGGTTCTTGGATTTCAAGTGTTCCTGTGTTCTTTGATCAACCAGATAATGTTTCCTGCATGGAGTACTAACATCTTTAGTATACCTAGCAAATACATTTGAAATGCAAAAAGTTTGAGTCTCTGAAGCTAAGATTTTTATCAGTAGTAGTCACTCCTAAATGGACTTCGGTTTGGGTATGCCACCGAAATTTTTATAACCATTGATAGCAAATTTCAGTCTTGAGAAAGTAGGTGCCCACCGAGTTAAGCTTAAGTCTTCCTCCATCGGCCAATTTACCCAATTGTCCCTCTACCCATTTGTGGTTTTCCTCACACAATAATGAGGAAAATAGTTATTTTGTTGTGCATAATATTATGACAAATGAGATGTATAGTATATATAAACCTCTACACAATACCTTTCGTAACACTTCATCATCATAATGGCCACACAATGTTCTTTCATAGTATTATAAATCATCGTTCACCAGATTGGATTGTGTAAATATTCCCATAGGGTTATTTCCAAAATAGCTCCTGAATAACGCATGTATCCCCTAAAACATGAACCGAAAGGCATGGCCACGTTAATATTGCCCCATGAAGGTGAGGGTCACAGTCAGAAAGTCAGAACTCCCATCGAGAATTTGTAGCTTGGCCAGCTGCCCTGCATACTTCTTGGCTCTTTAAAAGGGCATCTGAGTCATAGCTAAGGAAACATATTCTCTTATTTTTAGCCTCTTTCTAGGCACCAATATGATGTTAGGTTTTCTCTCTCTTTGGGGGCTTTCCCTTCAACAAGATTCTTATCTTTCTCCCTTATCATTAATTTTCTCCCAGCTCTTCTCCAACCCTCTCCGCTCCACCCCAAGTCAAAGTATCTCTCTTCAATTCAGCCCCTGGGCTAGTCCATCCTTAGTTGGCAGCAAGATAAGACATCCCAGTTCTTTCTTTCCTCTTCAGTCTCTTCTAAATGGAAAGAGGCAAGGGGTCAGATTGGATCAGTTGCAGAAAGGGGCGGGGGGCATCCTGTTGCCTAGGCAACAACATATGTGTGACAGCCCTAGTTAGTTATGGGGAAGGAGTAAGCCATTCCACCAATCCCTGTGGAATTCTTGCTCCTGTGCTCCAGCTAATAGCCATAATACCTGGTTGTGAAATATTACCAACCTTGAGACTCTTAATTGTAGCCCCAACCCAGGAATGACTAGGTATGGCGTTGAAAAAGAAAATTGTGGCGACGTCGGAAACACCTGTCAGCACCTCACTTGAATTAGCTTTTTAATTGTAATTGGTCTCACAGGTGTAACCTATTTATCCAAAGTGCTAGTCGCCCAGGGTTCCTTGGGTTGGCACTCCATCTGCAGGACAGTCGGGGCTCGGCCCCACTGGAGGAGATTCTGAAATTGGCGCTTTTGCTAAGAGAACCAAGGAGTTGAAATTTTGACAGACCTGCCATCATTTTGCAGTTCTCGTCTAATCCACTTCGTTAGCTCCTGAGGTCGAGGGTCTACCATTTCCAGATTCCACGAGAAAGGGGCGTTAACCGATTTCATAGCCTCTGCCACGTCAAACAAGGGTATCCTGGTAAGCAGCATCAATGATTCATTTCCATCCCTTTCATCAGCACTATATGTCTTTTTAAATGATGACTTTGTCACCTTTTCAGCTAAGAATGGATGGGGAGTCTTCTAAACAATCTCACTTCTGACACTAATCGCATCGCTGCTGGTACTTAGGGCTGTGTCGCTAAAGAGGACTCAAAGTCACGTGACAGTACTTAGGCACCTACGGTTAGTTACAGGGAAAGCTTAGAATATTGCCACATGAAAGCCAGGCTATGCCTCATAAGCGTAGGTTCATCAAGAGACCAGGCCGAGTATCCTCTCTTTGAGGACCACAGCAGGACATATTTTCTCCCTTGGATCAACACTACCCATGTGAGCACAGATCTCTTGGAAACGTGGGAGCACAAATTGGAGGCTCAGCCAGGGTTTCGGATACTTGCTGGTATCCTAAGCATAGTCCTTCTGCACAGCCAGTTCTAAACCTAGTGGCCTCCACTGGTCTAACCAAGACCGGATAAAAATGGTCAGGGTTACTGCTAGCAATAAACGCTGGTGATAACCTGTAACCCAGGCTACACATCCACACAGTAAGTCACTTCTTTTCACTGCTTTGATCAAGGCTCTGTATTGTGTAGCTATTTGAGCAAAGCCTCTCAGGCCATCTCTCGAGCTTCTGGAATTAACCCTCAGAGCCCAGAAAACAACATTAAAGTGCCTTTACTTTTGTTCTGTGCAAAGATACACTGGGAACTTCCGTCAGCCTTTGAGACTGGTGTGATGTCAGTAACAGCCTCCTTCCGCAGGCACTGCTGCCGGGGCAAACACATGGCTCCAAACACGTAGCTAGCCCACCATGACCTCCGCCTTCTCGGTCAGCCTGAAATAGGTTGCAAGGTTCTTTGTATGTGAACATGGAGTGCGCAGGCTGACCCATGGGATGATGTCCCCATAGGGTTGTGGAGGCACCGTAGGACTTGTTCTGATCAACTTCAGATACTGCTTTTTTGTCCCCTGAGGTATCACTAGCAGTGAATCTGGGTTGGTTTTCTGTAAAGTCCGTAAGTGTATCTTTTGGCGCCCAGCTCTCTACTGTTTAGTATGAAGAGTCAGAAGCCCTGATTGTTCTGACATAACACTGCAAAATGATCCTAAAGGTGCTTTCTGTGGTCCTGGAAAGGACCGACAAAAAATGCCTCACATGTGGCATTTGGAGAAAGGAATAGAGTTGATATTTGAAACTAGCAGGTTGAGAGGATCATTAGGCAAAGCCAGAGCCTCAGGAACCATTAATGGGATTCTCCATTTTCTCTTGTCCTGCACAGCTGGCGGACCCTGGACATACCCTCCAGCACGAGGGCCACCAAATGATCTCTCTTCTTCAGCAGTGTCAAAACCTATAACACCCAGTACTGGGAAAAATATTTTTGAAAAAGTTAGAACCGGCTTGGGTTTTTTTATGTGACTTTACAATATATACTCCCTTATATTCTCTGGTGATTGCACTAAAATATAAATAGATATGTTTTTCCTCAATGGAAATTCCTACCTTGAATTGCAGGGAGAGTTTCACAAAATTGTGTGTGCGGGTAGCTTGTGGAAGCTTCTGGATGCGGCTAATCGTTAACCTCATCAAACATCCTGATGTATTCTTTCAGATGCTCATTTTTGAATAGCACGTGTATGTCTGTGTGGCAATGAAATTGTCCCTAGAGATTTTCTTAACCTTGTTCAAGTTCGTGACAGGTTATATAAACCTAGAAGAAGGCTTTTAAGAATTGTTCCATGAAAGTGGAATTCTGTTTGATGTCTTTGTTTTGGGAAATGAGCCCTCCAGTCTTCTCTGAGGGATCCTTCTTCTGTTTAACCACATCTGGTTTTAGCAGAACTTAACGCAGTGTTTTCTCGCCTGTGTCGTCTTCTGCTCCTGTTATTACAGAGCAATCGCTTTGCTCCCCTTAGAGCTATTTATACTCCAGATTTTCTATTCTGTGTGTTACCCACTCACCTGTCTAGAGATAAGAATAGACTCGATAAAAAGAAACTCATGCACTTTTGCTGTTTGTTTGCTTCTATCACATGGATAAATTAAACTCTTAGAACAAAAGTGAATCTAAAGATTCTCACTTGTTCTTATTTCCTTGTATATAAAGCAGACTATGAATAAGGCAGAATCAGCAACAACAAAAAAGAGAGAGAAAAAATAGTGGAAATACGAAAAACCACCCATAGCTTCCTTCAAAATATAAAGAAATATGTTGGAACAGTGGCACTTGGAAAAAAAATCCATCCTTCCTTCCACCAGTGGAAAAGGTGTGTGGTATCACTAGATGTTCTCTCTAGCCGCACTTGAAATTGTGTCCTTGGAGGAAGTCAGGTGCACAGAAGAGGTTTGACTCATTGGTGGAATATAAACAAAATGAACAAACTCATAAAACACAACAGAATTCTCTCCGACTCTGAACTGAAGCCTGTTAACCACAGGTCGGGGTGGGGAGGGGACTGCAGGTAGATGGGGTCGAATTAACAGAGGTGACAGAGGTGACGGCTCTCGAACCTGCTAGTGGAGGCAAGTGTGATGTTCACAGTGACAGAGGTGTGAATCTCCTGAAACTTACCTAATATCGTAAGAGAAACACCTCGGTCTCTTGTCGCTGTCTCCAAGTCTCCAGTCCTTGCTCCTGATCTCACTGCCTGCCTTGTTTTTGCTTTGTTAATTCTTTATCCTTTCTCCTGCCTGCCTCCCTCTCATATCAGATTACGGTCCTTTTTGTCACTTTGTGCAAAATCTCAACTTCCATTTAAGCAGGTCATCTTTTGAGTAGTTTTAACCAAAAGGAAACGGACCTTTATTTGATCGAGTGAGTGCTTGTCCAGGGCATTTTAGGGAAGCCGCTGGTGCAAACACCAACACTTTACTTACTGGGATGAAAGTCCCCCCAAAAAACACAAAACAAAACAAAACCTCCTGCATCCACCGCTAGGTTGCCTTTAGCTTTCCAGGGAAACTTCAAAGGTTACTATTTTCTTTTTAAAAAGAGACAAGCATGCGCTAGTAGGTATTAACCACTATTTTTGTCCGTTCCCCGCCCCCCACCATTTAATTAGAACTAGCCGCAAATAACGATTAAAATACACCAAAGCCTTCAATTTACATCTGTCCGGGACTGGGCAGGCTGTTTACTGAGTGGGATGGTTTGTGTTGCTCTGCAGTTATTGTATTACTGCTTCCCCTTGGGTGAGGGGGAGATTGACTTAATTACCCTTGATCCCTTCTTGCCTAGAGACTGAGAATTCAGACCAGAGCTTAGGTGTAGAGAGTGTTAGAAAAGCGATGTCGCATTTCCCAGCTGGGCTAATAATTTGGCTTGAGAGAAAAGCATCTATCTGTGACACTTGGGAGCTTGCGATTTGCTGGTGTTCCCCAAGGTTGAGGTTTCACTTCTGTTATTTTTGCCTCTCAACATATGATTAAGTGCCGCCTCAGATCAGGGGAACTCCCCTCCCTCGCTCAGTCTTATGAAGTTTTAGAGAACTTGGAAAGTACATTGTAAAATAACATGTGAAGGGGAGGGGAGAGATAAGTGAGCTGGAGTCTGAAACCTGGGTAGATGATGGTTAGTTTGCCGCTGGAAAATTCTAGTGAGGTTGACTTCTTTTCACCTAACGTTGCAGTAGCCGTGAGAGTGTCAGGAGACTGCCGTTGCTTCGGGGTGCAGATGGGACCCTGTCCCAGAAGCTCTGGAGGCTGGCAGAGGATCAGGGAGTGGTGCCGAGTGTGGGGCTTGAGAACAAAGGGTCACCCAGCCTGGCCGGGTCCCAGGAGGGTCTGGCCACGCGCCCCCCTCCCTGTCCCGGCCTGTGCTCTCATCTCACCTTCCTGGTCCTTCCTTGCCCCATGTGTGGGGCCCTTGTGTTCTGTCTCCAAAAGTGATTTCAGGACCACTCAAAGCATAAATGAGTACGAAGATCTTTATTGAAGAAAAGAAAAAGAAATAGGTGGAAAAAAAAGCACTCAAGAGTGAGAGTGGGCCTTCCTCTTTGGAAGAAAGAAGGGAAAGAGGAGGCAAGTTGGGAGATACCCCCCCAACTTTTTATAGACCAGGTATTGGGGAACTCTTTCGATAATGTGTCTTTTCCTTATCTGGTCCATTTCTCTTTTGCAAATTCATTTGCCTCTTTCAGTCCAACCCACCTCTTTGCTTAATTAATTTGCCCCTTTCCATTGTTCAGCAGTAATACCCCCCTTCCCCATTCTGTCCCTTTCAGTGCTATGTGGGTAATTTCATTTCAATTTAATTTTCATTTAATTTTTATTTCAGTCTTTTTCTTTAGCTTCCACACCCCACCCCCTTTCACTATTTCAAGGAAAAAAATGCTTAATGATTATAAATGCAGAGCTGGAAGTAGAGTTTACACAGCCCTAACCATACAGATTAATCTAACTGACCTCTAATACTAATACAAGAAAGTGTTGTCAGGAACTCTTGCGAAATCTCTAAGCAAAACATTTTTCCCCCTTATGCATGTCGACATGACTCTTGTCACAAGGAACATGATTGTCCCCTGAACTCGCAAATATTTACCAGTGCTAACGGGTAGAAGAGCCGCCCTACCAAGATTCTCAAAGGAAACAGACTGAAAAGAGGATTTTCCCCTTGGAGTTGATGTGTGATTTTATGTGGCTTTTGCAGTGGATCTCTTGAGCCTGTCAGCTGCCTGCGATGCCTTGGACCAGCACAACCTCAAGCAAAATGACCAGCCTGTGGACATCCTGCAGATCATTAATTGTTTGACCACGATTTATGATCGCCTGGAGCAAGAACACAACAATCTTGTCAATGTCCCTCTCTGTGTGGATATGTGTCTCAATTGGCTGCTGAATGTTTACGATACGTAAGTATGACAAGCTTTTTCCAGACTCAGTCCACGGGAGACTTACATGACAGAAACGGTGAAGGTGTAATTAGCATCACCGCAGGGCCCCAGTCTAGAAATACGGTCCTCGGGATGAAAGTTTCATGAAGCTGGGTGACCTAATGCTGTCCCTGTGATAAATCATCTCTGCATTTACTGGAGCTGAAAAATATTTTGATAAGCCAGGAGGTAAAAGCTAGCACGTAGATTGCTCTCAGATTAGAAAACAAACAAAACCTTGAGGAACTCATTTTTCAAATAGGCGAGCGAGTCAGTCTGTCGCCATTGCTGCTTTCCCTTTCCTGCTTGTGCATTTGAAATTTCTCCACCCACTTCGGGGGTGGCTCCCTCTCCCTGGCAGAAATGGATGTATTCCTGCAGATGCGGGCACACTTGTCACCAGGTCTGAATAGTTAGTTGATACTCAGGAGATATTTGCAGAAGATTATGAATTGATAAGCCAAACAAAATGAAAACAAGCCCTTTAATGCAGCAAACTCAGCTCCTCGAACTGAGGATTTTTTTTTTTTTTTAATAAGGTTTTATGAAGTTTCCTTTTGGCACCTCCATTTATCACTGTCTCTTAGCGAGTACTTATTTATTCCTTTTGGATCGCACACAGGAGAGCTCCTGAGTTCTCATTTTTGTCTTGAGCTTAATGAAGACAATTAGGAAGGGAGCAGAAGGAATTGGTCTTCATTTTGACTGAGTTCTTCTTAGATGTCAAAATCATCACACGCTTCATCTCCCATGTCAAAAAGAACATAGCCCCATTTGGAAACTGGGAAGGTTTTCTGAAAGGAGTTGCCTATCAAAGATTTTGTCTTGGTTGTAGACCTCTATAACCTCCTTGATTGAAATGTATATACATTTTTTTTTTGTTATTTTGAATGAGGTATGCCTTTTCAAACTCCCAGACCACCTGGCTACTGAATTCTGAAAATTATCTACAAAGTCCTGAAACATGTGGATGTTAATTGTAGATTCCACTTATATTTGCTTTGATCAGATCTTCCCTCAAATATTTTGGCAACATTTTCTTTGCAGATGACATATGAATGGACTCGGAGATATGGAACTCTCCTACCTACCTACCTGAAAATTATTTCAGGAAAATTTTAATCCCTGGAATATGTGAATTGCTGTATAGTATTTACTTACACTTTGATTTGCCTTTAAAAAAGAAAAAGATTTGCCTCTTTTATAGAGGGAAAAGATAATAAAATCTTTTCATTTTCTAGTAAATTTGTTAATGCATTAGGATCCCAGGATTTCTGTTCAATTGAGGCATTTAATTGATTGTGCCAGTTGAAAGTTGAGCTTGTTGTGCACCAAAAATAACCACAATTGTAATCTATCCTTTGCAGCTTCAAAGTGCTAAATGGGAGAAATATTCTAAAATCTTTTTTCCTACTGACATCTAAGATTCAGTTACTTTACAGAACAAAACGAACACTGAAAGTGATTGAAAGACATTTTCCACACAATGGAAACCTTTTTATTTTAAATTTTCTCTCGTGGATAAAATGAATTTATTAACACATTTATTATGCGGATTGCTTTATGTCGGCTCTATATGTAACGTGAAAGTATACAATCCAAACAGTGATCAGGCAGTGGGTTATTTTACATGGCTCTTGCAGGTCATATATTTATTTGAACGTTCTCTAATAGAGTAGCATTTTTCTAATGGAGATAAATGTTCATATTTTATGTTATGTATCATGTGGCCTGAAGTGATTCATTTTCTTCTCAATAAGGGGCCATCTGAGGAAAATCTAAAAAAGTGTTGAAGAGAACAGAGCAGTTAGTTGCTGAGAATGTTTTTGGCTTCAATAACCCAAGGAGGAAATTTGCTTCAGTAACCAAAATAGTTTAGCACAGTATAGTAACTCTTCCATTTCCCAACTGAAACCCAAGTGGCTCTCCATGAATGAGTAGAAGGAAATTTCTTCCTGTTTGTTGTAGAGTTACCCTTGTAATTCCAATAAGGGCTTTGAAGAACGATAAATTTGGTCAATATTCATTGGTTGTGTTGCACAGTTTCCTCCCAGTTTAGGGCCTCAGTAAAATGGTTAAGGAGCTCAGAAAAGTTATTAAAGATCTTAATAGAATCACAATGAATAGAGTTCCCCTCTCCAAGATTATTCTGTGAATGAGGAAGTGTTTACTATCAACTAAGTGGTCAGTAATGGTTTTCTGGTTTGATTATTCATAACAGGGGCCGAACGGGGAGGATCCGGATCCTGTCTTTTAAAACTGGCATCATTTCTCTGTGTAAAGCACATTTGGAAGACAAGTACCGATGTAAGTCATGTATATTAACTGTGTTCTTTTATTAATGTTGGCTAATTACCTCTGTTCTACACGGAGAATGACAGAGCCTTCTTATTTGACAGCAGGTTCTTCGTACAAGTTGTAGAAGTGCTTTTCGAGTGTCATGAAATTTGGTTTGTGCCATTTCCTGTCAAACATTAAATTGCAGGTATTTACATAGAGAATGAGGATTAACTTCTCCTGTCCGAGTGTTATTTGAGATCACATTGACTGTGGCTAAAATAAGACACATGTTCCTAGAGAGGTAAAGTCTAATTTCCTAACCCCTTTGTATAAGTGAAAACTAAAAATAAAAAAAAATGTGGAGGTTTCATCCCTGCACTTGCCGAGTCTTTAGATTCTTACCTGAAGAATACGATTTAGCATTCATGTTCAAGAGACATTGTTTGTTTTCTAATCATCTTACTGCGAGTTGTACTGACCTAGCCAGTTCTCTGACGTGATCAACATTTTACTATTTGACAGACAGCAAGCTTGCCTTTTCCTACAGGGTAAATATCAACTTAGAGAATTTCCTTTTGATTAGCCATGGGGTTCTGCTTAAAATTTGTAAACCCAAATTAAAAACAAATGCTAGAGGAGTGAGGGTTGAGATGACTGAGCAACCCTCCCTTCCTATTGTGAAGGTCTGCACATGTTTTTCCCCTTTAAATGCTTGTAAGAAATCCTTATGGTAGGAATACTAAACACACGTAGCCTATCTTGTCTTTCCTCTTTTCCCCTAAGGCCTAGCCACACAGGGATAAAGAGATGTGCTGAGATTAAGGATGGGAAGGAGATAAAAGGGGCTGAATTCCTCCAGAGCCACCCCGTGTTCTGCTGCTCCTTCCCCACCCCACCCCCAGGAGGAAGCCAGGGAAATCACAGGCCTTCTGGCTCCCACTTTCAGTAGTTTCCACTTGAGTCTTCTCATCCTAGGAACCAAAGGAAGAGAACTGAGCGGCTTTTGGTAACCACTTAAAAATGGACTTGGGATAAAATAAAATATATCTGTAGGTTTTCTTCTCGTAAATATTGTAGTTACTCATTGTAGGTTCCTTTAGACTCGAACCTGATCAACAGTACCAGTACGTTGTAATCACCCGGAGACCTTGTGAGCCTGGGTTTCAAATAACTATTAAAAGGGAGCACCTTTTGAGGATCGTGAAACAACAATAATAATTTCCAAGTAGGGTATTTCAAAATCATTTATAATTTAGAAAAGAACACACGTGTGTGTGTGTGTGTGTGTGTGGTGTGTGTGTGATGTGTATCGAAGAGACGGTAAAAAGCTACGCATGTGATCTCATTTTTGTTATTGCCATCTTAGAGATCATTAAAATATTTATTTCTTTAGAGTTGAAAGTGTGCTTAGGAGTAGGAAAAACTTTCTTGGATTTCCGGTGTAGGCAACTTTTCTTTAAATGCAAGGTGTGGTTACAGTGATTCTGTTTCTGAGAACAAAACGTAAGTGTGTGGTGGGGCCATTCTTCCTGCGAGGCCACATATTATCTGCCAGGTATTACTGCTCTCCTTGAGACGTTTCTGGCACACAGTTGATCAAATCACGGTCCCTGTGCTCGAGGGAATATGACTGTTCATCCCCAAAGACAGACACATATTATTCAGTCAGTGAGGTCAAGTGACATGAGTTCATTACAAACATGGACAGCATCCTGTAGAAACCAGATAGAAGAAACTTACAAGCTGCCAGTTTGGGGACATTTCTTAAACCTCTGATATCCAAAGACAATGCTGCTTTGGGTTAGTTATATGGGTTTTAATGCTAAAAGTCGGATTTTCTGATACAGGTAATATCCTATTTACAGACCATGTCCCAAAGGATTGTGGTCTGGCTTCGGAAAGATTGAGCTGTCAAGATTGCATGGAAATATGCATTTCTTGCAGGGTTATAGTTTAAGAGTTGTCACACTTCATGTAAACACAGTGAGGATTAAAGTGGCTCTTAAAAGCAATCATTGTCTAGATACGCATAAATTAGAAGGCACCCCTCGCTGAGGATTGTGGTTACTCCCAAGAATTGGTACTGAAATTGAATTGAGTCGGTCACTGGGTTCTGTTGGCTGCCATTTGGTACTGCTTTTTGATTGCTGCAATTCTCTTCTTCCTCTTATAGATCTTTTCAAACAAGTAGCAAGTTCAACGGGATTTTGTGACCAGCGCAGACTGGGCCTCCTTCTGCATGATTCTATCCAAATCCCAAGACAGTTGGGTGAAGTTGCCTCCTTCGGGGGCAGTAACATCGAGCCGAGTGTCAGGAGCTGCTTTCAATTTGTAAGTTACTGACCTTCCTCCGTAACATTTATTCTTTTATCTTTCAGAAAGTAATTGAAAAACCCACCGAACTTGACTTTCTTACATTAACTCTGCTGTAGGCAGGTTGGTAGGGCATTTTTGGCATTGCAGACCTCTGTAGGCAAAGGTTGCTAAGGGTTTCTGGGTTTTGGGAGAGAGGACAATGCAAAGGAAGGGAAAGAAATTTCTATCTGCAACAAGGTGCTGGGAGGGAAGGGAATCTACAGTGGCTCAGGGAGGGCGGAAATATGTCTTCTGATCATACAAACGCTTTGGAAATAAGACAATGACCCTTCTAGGTGAGTCTCTTGCTCTCTTAGTTTTTTGTGTTAACCCAGTTCTATCATTTATAGTCTCCTCATAATGGCTGTTGGTAAATAGTGAACCGTTATCCTTTAAGAAATTATTCCTGAATGGTGGTTTCCATGGTCTATAAGAAGTTGAAGGTTGGTAATCTGCTAATACCCATCAGTCGGTCAATACTCTCTGGTCTCTCCTCTTTCCTATCCTGCCCCATTATCAGTGCCCACAGAAACACCCTCCGCTTCCCAAATGCCCAAGCGCCCCACTGATACACATTTGGCTTGTTGCTGCTTTTTTCGGGAATGTAGGTAATACTGCAGTGAACATCTTCATGCAGTTCTTTTCTCTGCTTGCATTTGTTCCTTATGAGCAATTCTCAGAGGTAGGATTAGCAGATTAAAAGGTATGAACAGTTTTGTGGCTTTTGATACATATTACCAGATTTTTTGTTGTTGTTGTAAAAAGTTATTTCTATTTGCGGTAGCATTGTTTCTATTTGTTGGTAGCACCAGTACCAAAGAAGAAAGATATTTCCGCTGGCACAGTGTCCAGTGTTCTTCTGGACATTGTTGGGTGTTTCTTTAGGGGTAAGGGGTTCTTTTGTGGGTTTTGTTTTGCTGGTTTTTTGACATTTTTCTTTTTTTATTTCTTTTTTGGTTTTGTTTATATTTTTTACCTTTTTTAAATGCTAAGAGCTAGTTTTCTTATATGAGGTTTCTCGATTCATTCTAAGCCCATTAGCAATAGAATTACTAGAAATAACGGGCTTAGCCCCTTTGTCTTTGACCACAGACTAGGATAAAACTATAGAAGGCCTCCAATGCAGAACGTTGTGACTATTGAGATGATGAAAGCGATTTGAGCATTCATTTATTGGGTGACTGGGAAAATTGACTAAACACACATAATAAACACATTTCGCTTTTTGGATTGTTTTGCCAAAATTATAGTGAGTCACCTAGAAATGTAAAATAGATGTGGAGAAATAAATTCATTTGTTCACCTCTTACTCATCTCTCCCCAAGTGTAAATAGATATCACTGCCTCTACATTTTTTTCCTTCATATGCCTCTGCTTTTGTATTTCTACTCCAGAATGGAGGCACAAGTGACTTCATAAAAAAAAAACAAAAAAAAAAAACAAAAAACAGTTATAGAAGAACTTGCCACCATGTGAGCTTTTTATTTTCCAAAGTGTGTGTTTCTCCTCCGTCAAGTTTTGATTCCCTTTTTAAGTTCTGGTCGTGAGCTACTCCTGTATGTTCACACATACAGGATACACACAGTTGTATCTGAGAGTAAGGATCAGAACGCAGACCTGTCCACAGCCATCTGTTCAGTGACAATTTGATGATTCTTGCTGCAAAAGTAGACCCCACAGCACTGACTGTGCGGTTGTGACATAATGTGACAGCCACTGCTCGCCTCGCTGCAGACGCTGGCTCATGCTGTTGAAATATAGCTGACGTACAACACTGTGTAAATTTAAGCAACACGTTGATATAGTTATAAATTGTAATGCGACTGCCATTGTAGCACTAGTTAGCACTTCTATCAAGTCACGGAATTAGCATTTCTTTTTCCTGGTAGGGATAATTAAGATCTATCTAATACTCTCTGACTCGTTTGAATTTAGTTGTGGGGACAAAGACCACAGAACAAAAGCTCTGCTTTCCCTGGCACTGTCCCCTGATCAGGAGCTGAGCCCTGCCTGTTGTCTTCCTTTGCTGGAAGGGATACCCCTTCACCCCAAATCCCATGTCTGTTGTTTCCTTACTTCCTGTCTCTGTCATAGCAATAATCTGTTCTGTGTCAAAGCCTTAAACGCAGTCCATATCACATATTCGTTGATGGATCCTGGTGAGCCCTTATTACATTTGTCTTTTGTGAAATTGGGGCGGGGGGAATTAATCAAGATATTAACAGTGGTAATGGAGGGGGTTTTTCTCCATTATTTTGGATTTTTTTGAGCATTTAGAATTAGAAACAAATTAGCAAAGTGTTAAGTTGTTTTTTTTTTTTTTTTTAAGGGAAAGGACCAGCTTGTGTTGGATTGTTCTTCATTTGTCACTTTTCCGCTCTTTCCAGGCCTTTCATCACAGGCGCCGGTTATTGCATCATCTTCTTAGCAAGGCCCCAGGTCACACTTGGGTTCCTTTCATTGGCCTTCCCGCTCTCATACTGGTTTGGGGAAAACATATTCACTGTATGGTACCATCCTTAGAAAGCTTCAGTTTCTACCCATTGTCTACTGTATAAATTCTTAGTTCTCTAGTTAAGTCTCCAAAAGTCCCTAATCTGTGTCTAACTGCTCAGTTTGCTTTCACAACCATGAAACAGCTTCACTCCACCATTTATACCTACCCTACTTGAAATGTCATTATTCTTCCTGCTGATGATAACACCTTACCTTTGTTCACATGAAATCTCTCATTTAATTCCCACCCGTCCTTGGAGGAGAATAGAAGCAGCAGGCTGTGGGGGTTTGCTTCTTATGGTGGTTGATGTGAATAAACCATTAACATATCTGTGCCCCTAAAATCCCTCAGCTGGTAGAAGAGGTGAATACCTCACCCAGCACCCTCCCCTCCACCACAATTTTCACCTCAATCCCAAATAAGTACACTTTGCTACTATTCTCCAGCCTCCTAGGGGAAACAGCGGGCCTTTTGGGGGGGGGGGTCCCTGCTAGGTTATGAGATGCCATAATAAAGACGTTGACATAGGAGAGTTGGGGACAGAGACATCCTCACTGAAGGAAGATGAGTTGCTCCTTGGATGTTTTTCGTAGGCTGTTGGGCACATTCTGTATGTACAAAGCAGAAGAGGGCCATAGCGCTTAGATTTGGGGATCCTCTCAACGTGGTAATAATTTGCAACAGGGCTGAAAAGATCCCCTGGGAAGGCTTGCTTCAGAATGGACTTCCTGGCTTGGCACGCTGTCCTCCGCCAGGTGCCCCTGTCGTCTCGTTGACTTTCATCAGGCACATGCATGGAAACGTGGTGTTCTCGGCCGGGAAAGCTAACAGGGCGAGGAGGTCCTCTGCGTGAAGTGTAGGACATTGAGGACAGCCTGGCTGGTTCTTTCAGCCAGCTCTTGCTCACGGGCTGCTTTTTCTTTGCCTTAAGGAGACAGTCAAGGCCTTGTGTCTCCTCCGAATGCATTCCTCACATCGCAGAGGTTGGCTTCGGACGGAGGTTCGTTTCTGTCCTTTGTTTTCTTGCCCCTGCCTGGAAAACCTACTTCTTTCCAAGTTGGTACAGTCCAAAAGGTGGAGCCTCTGATTCAGACAAGGGCCTGGAGTGGCGGGGAGAGAAGCATGTCTCTGGGTACTCTGGGTACCCCCTTTTTTTCGTCAGTATTTCATGGCAGTAACTTTGCTTTGCAAATGAAAATAAACTCATGTGTAGGTTCCCCATAGGTGCAGTTTCCCCATTCCTCAGATATATGTCGGCACACCCTGTCCTCCACCATGTCACCGAGTGTTCTTCCCCATTGTCCAGTGGGCTCCGCCACCACTTGCTCCTCAAGCCCCAGCCCCGTTGTATTCCCTATTGGTCACCTCAGTTCTGGTTTTGTTTTATCTTCTCCTTTGTTTTGTCTATTCATGTTCCACCTGTGAGTGAGGTCATCTGGTATCTTTCTCCTTTTGACTTGTTTCACTTGTCATCATCCCCTCTAGTTCCATCCACGTTGATTCAGATGACAGGGTTTCATCTCTTCTAGGCGCTGTGTAGTGTTCCATTGTGTATATGGACCACATCTTCTTGATCCATTCATCTGATGTTGGACACTTAGGTAGTTTCCAGTTCTTAGCTACTGTGACTAGGGCTGCAATAAACACAGGGGTGCATCCATCTCTGTGAATTAGTGTTTTTGTATCTTCTGGGTAAATACCCAGAAGTGGGATGGCGGGATCCTATGGGATTTCCATCTTCAACTTTGTGAGGAATCTCCACACTGTCCTCCATCGGGCTTGCCAGGGGCAGGCTTCTTTGGATCTTTTCTCAGCCCCTAGCCCTCTGTTCCGGAGGTGGATGGTGGTGACAGTCGTACAGCAATATGAGTGGCCCTTACTGCCTCCGAAATCTGTGGTTAGAAAGTTAAGAGAGTACATTTTAGATTCTTGTATTTGGTCACAATGAAAAAGGGGAGAATAGCCCAAACGAGAGGGGGTGAAAGTGGAGGGAGGGAGAGAGAGAGAGAGAGAGAGAGAGAGAGAGAGAGAGAGAATGAGAATCAGTCATGGCGTCCAAATAAAATGTTGCTCTCATCTAAAAAGACCGTGCAGGTGCGTCCTGGTGGAGCAGCACTTAGGGCAGTCACCACCGAAGGAGCGCAGGACACTTAGCCCTGGGTTTGAGACCGGGGTCCGGGGGGGACACCACCAGTGTGAACAACTAAATGGAATGCTCCTTTCTCCTCTCTCTTTCCATCTGCCTGCCTACTCACCTGCATTCCTGCCAGTACCTTTCCCTTAGAAAATTTATAAGTCAGTATAGGTTCTTTAAGGAATTAAAGAACCATTAAGCTAGGAAATGAGGTCATATCAGGGTATTCAAGAGAAATTTTCACTATAAATTGATGGATTTGACAGTGGTATCTTCATTGATACTGAATTTCTACCATCACACATTTATTGGGAAATTAGCTCTTTGAGGTAGTACTAAATGTAAACTTTTGAAGCTCATTTGTTTTGAAAAGACAGTTTCAGCTAACGCATCTTCAGGTTGTTCATCTTTCATATTCCATGAAAGCATTCCTGTTGGTACAGTTGGTCAATCCTTATGACCTCAGGAAGGCCAGACCTGCCCTGGCGTGGGGTCAGATAGAGGGCCTGAAGGAACTTTGGAAGTTCGCCACGTTTTTCCTTTTTCAGATGAGAAAACTGCAGCCAGTGAGACAGACTGAATGCATTCTACATCCTGCAATTATACCGTGTCAGAATGAGACATCAGGCCCAAGCTCCCTGTGTTCCAAGCCAGTGTTTCCTTCTGCTAAACCATCTGAGTAGAAATAGATGGCTCTAGCCATCCAAATACTAGACTGAACTAAGAAATTATTCATGTGAGCCCTTATACAAATTTTAGAGTGTAACAGGATGACAGGAATAAATAAACACTGTAACCCCTATGTGTGTGTGTGCACACACACACACACACACACACACACACACACACCCTTTCTTAAAAATACCCTGCTCCCAATTGCAGGTAACTAGTCAACCTTCAAGTGAAACCAAGTAATACTTCCTCTTAGGTGGGAAGACTTTATACTTTTCAGTGACTCCGATAAAGAGTGGGGATCACGTATCTACAAATTAGTATTTGACAGTGCCCTGGGAAGTCTCCTACCCGCCCCCTGATAGTCTCTGTAGTATTTTCTTCTGTAAACATTGTAAGGGTGTTATTGTTTAGATACCAACTTCATATTCAATATGCTTCCCCTACAAGAGTTTGGTGTCAAAATCTGTTTATTTTACATCTGTTTTCTGCCTCCTGTTGTATTCATGCATTCCAAATGAATAAGTTGCTTTTTCATCTGTCTGCTGAATTTTTATATTCATATGACAAAAGTGAATATCATCTATGCGCAGTTGCTATAATAGAGAATGGTAGAGAAATGAGGATAAGTTACAGGCGCAACTGTTGACAAGTATATGTGTAGCTCGATAGATCAGTTGATAAATATAAGTAATAAATCGTTCCAGAAAACCTGAACAAATGAGCGGCAGAGCGACTGAGTACATAGACCCTGAAGCCAACTTGCCTGGGTTCAAATCCCAGTTCTGCTATTTGCTGGGTGTGTGACCCTCTTAACCAGCATGTTTCTTAACTTTCCTAGGGCCCAAGTTCTTGGGGTGGTTGTGAGGATTAAAAGACAGAACACTCTGACTTGCGACTGGCACAGTAGGCACTCTCTATGCATGTTAGCTGTGATTATCCAAAATGTATTGAAACATGACAAAAATCCCACCAAGATTACCAGTTCCTTTTGTCTCTAATCAGGCTTCTACAGATCAGATTTTAGAGACTCACGTGATTCTATTTTCAATTTAAAATTCTATTCCAGGATACTTCTTACCCAGCTGGACAGCTTTCTCCATGTCAGTTGATCATATTTTCTATGTTGCATCCTTAAAATGACTCCTAACAATTTCACTTGGCATAGGATTTCCTTTGACTTTTGTTCAGTAATCAAAATAGGGACTCTGGTTCCATCGGCATTCTTTTTATGCCCCTTTGGACTGATGGATGGTCACTAGCATCTACAATAGTAATAAGTCACTATCATTTGACATTCTTAAACAGAGGTAGCACCACTAAGCTCCTACTAGGCCTGCTCATGGAGAGACAATGAGAATTCCTGCACTTTTTAGAAAAGACCTTTTATCAGCATTTTGTCAGCATTGTTGACCATTGGTTCTCAATTGCTGCTTTAAAAAAATGATATACTGTGGTGGGTTTAGCTTCAAAATTATCCCTTTAATTTGTTGTGGCTTGTTTGCTTCACTTCTCAATGTGAAATGATGGATCTCTTCCCCAGGATTTTGAAGATAGCTTTGTCTTGTCGTTAACGCTTGATTTCATTCGTAGACTTACTAAGGAAAATCATATGCCATTCTCTTTCCCCTCCTCAAGCTTCTAAAATGGTACAGCAATGTTATGACCAAATTTCCCTTCCTCCTCCCCTCTCTCCATCTCTCTCCTCTCTTTCCCTTCTTTCCTATACAAGCTAATGTAGAGGTGCTAATGGAAAAAAAAAAAAAAACTTTTTTGAGACCTCTGCTTTTAATTGGAAGGATTTTCTGCACTCTTTTTTCATCAGTTCAACTTTAATTCTAGGTCAAATCGAAATGTATCCAATCCAAAGAGCTCATGGAAACATGAGTTGAACATTCAGCATTTTCTTTTTTTCCATGTTTGTCACTGGCTTGACAAACATAAATGGAAAATTTGGTAATGGAAAGTTCTTTCTACTAACATTATGTAAGATGAAAAGAAATGCAAAAAATTCCTCCTGGCATCTTCTTGTGTTCAAGATCCTTTGTGTCTCCATCTAACAGCTAGAAATTTGTTCGTGGTGGTGTTTGAACACGTTGGGTTTGGGTTTTGGTATGTTATTTTTTGGGGGGTTGGATCCACTTGGTAAAATATTAAAAGTTTTTAACCTTGCTTTTTCACATGCTGCTTTAAAAATATATAGTGAAATATGTTATTTAGAGTTCAGTGTTATGAGTTTAGATGAATGCGTAGGTTGTTACTGCCACTATAACCAAGACACTGGACATTTTAATCGCCCCTGAAATTCCCTCATGTTTTGTTGTCATCTGACAGCTTCCAGTCTCTGTTTGATGTTCCTATACTTCAGCTTTTTTTTTTTTTTTGGAACTGGATTTTAAATGATTAGGGAGGCAGTAGTGGAAGAGCTTCTACTTTAGCATAATGTGTTCTGATCCCTAAGTGGAAAAGTCTATTCTATGATATCTGCAGGCAGACAGATATGTTTTGCTGTGTATGTGTAAAACTTTTCTGTTCAGTAAGAAGTCTTGTATAAACTAATAATATTGAGTATACTTATAGATTTGCATAGATTTACAAATTGTGCTGTGTTCCCTGGAGCCCTGGTATTAATTGGTTTATTAGTCAGGAGGAGTAGAGAGCCTGAGGTCAGGACAGTTGTCCTTGAACATGTAAATGAAGGTGGATAATCACTGTGTGTTATTGTTTGGGCTGATTTTATCTTTAATGGTGATTCAGAGTCCTGATTAATATTTAGAGCAGTGACTGCTGGCCAGCAACCTGCTCATTATCTTCAGAACCTTAAATAAAATACTTGATTTCTACCCAAGGCAGCAGTTACCTCACAGACACAACTCTTGACCTCTTAATCCTCATTTCAAACAAGAGAAATTTCTGTCAATGTGGGGATTCTTAAACTCATTTTATGCTGAAGATTCACAATTAGGTATTTGGGTAAAGCACATCAAAGAAGAGATATAAGGAACAATATCTTTAGAAACAGTGAAGGTAGGAGAACAGAATATTAGTTTAGTATTAGATTGATGCTTTTTTTTTTTGAGAAAACTAATAATCTTGAGGAGCTTTCCACACATACACCACTGACATTAATGCCACCCACCCTCCCTTTTACAATTAAGTCACTCCTACCCACTCTTCTGCCTGCCTTGCCCTCGCCCATGGAGTGGTAAGTGGGAGGGAAAAATGATTTCCAGCAACTGAAAGATGAGAAG